>JAECUM010034855.1:0-31822 GCA_016617855.1 Megalonaias nervosa
TCTACTGTGAATCTTTCTAAGCTAAAACAATGTCTTACAGAGGTAATATCTTGGCTAACTCTTGTCTACCAGTGGTAATATCTTAGCCAGCTCTTATCTAACAGTGTAATATCTTGGCCAACTCTTACCTAACAGTGGTAATATCTTGGCCAACTCTTATCTAACAGTGGTAATATCTTGGCCAACTCTTATCTAACAGTGGTAATATCTTGGCCAACTCTTACCTTACAATGGTAACATCTTGGCCAACTCTTACCTAACAGTGGTAATATCTTGGCCAACTCTTATCTATCAGTGGTAATATCTTGGCCAACTCTTATCTAACAGTGGTAACATCTTGGCCATCTCTTGTCTAACAGTGGTAATATCTTGGCCAACTCTTATCTAACAGTGGTAACATATTGGCCAACTCTTGTCTTACAATGGTAACATCTTGGCCAACTCATGTCTAACAATAGTAATATCTTGGCCAACTCTTGTCTAATGGTGGTAATATCTCTCCCAACTCTTGTCTAACAGTGGTAATATTTTGGCCAACTCTTGAACATTCCACAGATCAATATATAATCCATCTAAGTTCCACGTGTGATATTGGATTTCAGAGAAATGGAGCTAACAAGCTCAATAACCTTGAAACATATTTGGTATAAGTTTGTAAAGTGAGAAAATTCAGCAGTATGTTATTTCTCAGATTTCTATATGTGTATGATCATGCTTTTCAGTGGTGAACACTGGGGCAAGATAGCTCTATCCAAACGTATTCATTATTCTGACTCGTGAATTATTCTGACCATCTGTTGCATAGTGCACTCATATACACTCATTGCTACTTGAACTTATTTCACAATAAAGATTAACATTACTGCAACTCATCTGCAGACTAAAGCTAGCAGTGGCTGAAGATAAAGAGCATTCCAAACAGGTCATTTCACACAGGCCGTTTCACACAGATTGATCTAGATATATGTTATGTTTCTTGAGTGCATTTTTGAGTTGAAAAGGAAATTTCCAATGAATGTTTAGCTGTCTCAAAGTTATATCAATATTCACAATACACCATTTTTATTTTGACCCTCAAGTTTTGTTCAGATGAAAAAAAGAATCCTACATTAAGTTTCAGTGTAGGATGGGGTGCATAATGGTGGCTGCTTTGGACAAGGACAATATCATAGCCTGCAAGGATGAAAAACATTTGTCATCTAAAGAAACTTATTCTGGATTATCAAGTGAAATGGGGCTTTTGACTAAATTCTAGAAGCATCCTGAAAAATATTGATTTTCAAATCCATTCATGGAATATGTTCATGTTTTTTGTTTGGTTTTCATTTCATCGTACTGCATTCTGCATGTAAACTTTATTCCTCATTTTACTTGCATACGTGCATTTCATTGTTCATTCAGCATTCCATTTTCATTTCCCTGGAAAAATCAGATTTCAGGGCTTGCAAAATCAGAAATATGGCATCCAGAGTGATTGTATTTAGAAAAAAATAAGCTCTCACTTTTGGCCCCCCCCCCCCCGTATCATGCAGAAATGTCTGTATGTGTTCATTAATAGCAATCCTCACCCTTGAGGACTGAGGAATGAGTCAAACATTTTACCTTATGGGTACACACACACACACACACACAGAGTGTTGGACTAATAGTGAAACAACATACATAGCTCAGTTACAGGACTTAAAATGGTCTTAAGTTTTAGGTAAAGTCTTTGAAATTGAATGAAAAATAAAAAAAGTTTGAAAAAAGAAACAGAATAAATACATTCTAATAGCTACATATTGTGTTCTTGATCCCATCCTGTGGGCCAACAATCTGAACAAGTGTGATGTGACTCATCAAAACAATTACCTATCCAAGATGGATTTTACCATATTATCAGTAATGACCTTTCAAGGCTCATATCTACATTAGAATAATCACTGCAAATTATTCCTTAAAATGACTTTCATCAGCTGTTTGACTTGTTAATAGCAAGGATATAAGAATAATATTTAGGAAAAATCAGCCGTTTTTGCTGTGTGAAACTGATATTTTCGATCACTTCTTTATGGAAGAAAACATCAGCCAGTGGGGAATAAAGGGATAAAGAAACAAAACTGTTTTAAAAGAAAAGTGGCTGTCTCATGAAAACATACAGCACAATTATGGCCTGTCACTTGCAATATTTCTATGAACTCAGGAAGGGATGCACCCTCTCCCTTGGTTGCTATCATACAAGGTAATCATATAAATATTAATAAATAAAATATAATATATGGAGTATATCCTTAATTTAAAGGAAATCTTGCCCAGAGAAATTAATAAAAGAATTTCACATGAAAATTCAACCGACGAAGGCTAGAGGATGTAGAACTGGCCAAATGCAGCCTCCAGCTTATCATAAGAGGCTAATAAAAAAGGCTGGAACTGTGGTGGCTCAATAGTTTGTGTTCTGGACTGAATGGTGCGGGTTTATATCTTACTATCACCATTACCGTAGCATGTCCTTCAGCAAGCTCCTTACTACAACTGCCTTGGTACTAAATAACCTGCTTGTGTTGTTATGCCATAGAACACAATACCAAATCATCATGATACTATGACAGGTGGAGGGGTGAGGATGACAAATCTCGGAGATAAAAGCCAGAAAATGTGGACTCCGATCTCCATCTCACAGTCTGAATGATGACGATTGGAGAACAGTTCTGTTCAAATGCTAGGCTGGTGGCAACTGCTCTAACCTCATGACCCAAAATGCGTCAAAAAGTTCATTGAACTGGGGTTATTTCCGTGCATGCTGAGCGAATAACCCACTCGATCCAGGATGAGATATTCTGAGCTGATATATCGTCTTGACCTGATTTAAGAGACAGAAAAAGGCGTGATCTCCCTCTACGCACCGACTCTGCTCGATTAAGTTACCACTTCAAAGATCCGACAAGCTCTTGTAAGTGGCCTTCAGTTTTAAGTGTCCAGATGAGACAGGTTTCATGAGAAAAGACTGGTTACCTGTGGAGGGGCGATGGTTCTTGGTGATGAAAGAGGATGCCATAATAAGAAAGACTGACTCATCTTGTCAAAACTGCAGGTAATTGGGGTCTGAGGACAGAGCATGCATTTCACTAATTTTGCCTACTAAGGCCATGAGGAAGCAGGGCTTGTAGGAAAGGTGTACCAGAGATGCCCATACAATTGATCCAAAAGGGTTCTTGTTCAGCCCGGATAATACCCAAGGTAAGTTCCCCTTGAGGCCGAGGGTTAATGTTATGCTGCGTATACTCAAACTTGCAAGGAGATCTGATATGTCCTTGTTTTGTCCGATATCTTCGCAAAATTAGCTATCTGCTGTATCGATGCCTGGAGAGGTCAAATACGTTTGTTCCACACCAGTGGGTGCAAAGTGCCATTTGCCTTCATATGCTTTAGAGTGGAGGGCCGTTGTGCCTGAGACATTCTCTCCACTACTGGTTGCGAGAATTGTTTGTGTTGGAGAGCCTGTTGGATATGATCCAGACATGCAGGTCCAGGAGCTCCAGGCAGGGATGAACAACTGCTGTGTTGCTGGTTTGAGTAGATGAGGGAAGACCCGAATCTTCCTTTGGGTTTCTGATGCCAGATTGGTGAGGTCATCGATCCACAACTTCTCCTATCAGAGAGCGATGAAATGAGGTCACAGGCTGATTCCCTTGTTTGCTGTATCACTTGGAATCAGATGTATTGGTGGTTGGTGTACGAGTTAAGGTTGGTCCAATCCAATGATAGGGCTTCCACTGCCCAAGCTATTATGTCTGGGATGGGAGAGACAAAGAATGGAGTTTGGCATTCCATATTTTCACAAACAGGCCTACCAATGGTCGATCTCACTGGGTACAGATCTGCGTGAGAAGCAAGGGATGGCAAGACCATTCCTTCTGTACAAGTTGATTAATCTGTGATGAAGGGATGATCAGTGCATTGAGGAGTCCCAGGATATGGTGAACTTGAAATTCTTGTTGATGACAACACCACTTCAACAAGTCGCACACCATGATGCAAAGATCTGGCAACCGGGATCCTTGTTATTGAAGATGATCACCATTGTAGGATTGAGTTCCTCCTTGTTTGATAAAATTCCCCCACCATGACGCAAAGGTCTGGGGACTGGAATCTTCCTTTCTGCTGGACATAAACCAACATTGTAGTCTAGAGATAATCCTTGTTGTTGAGAAAAGTCACCACTGTAGATACATCAGACAGAATAAGAACTCCCTTGGCCTCTTAAGTATTCTTGCCCCTAATGAAAAGCTTTCACATTGGCCATCCTCTCCTGAACTATTGATACGTTGATGTCGTTCCGGGGGAGATCATGCACCACTGGTGTCCCGAAATGATGGCAGTGGGTGGGTTCCCCTGTTTTTCATACTCGCATCGGTACAACCTGTAATCTTGAGTGGGTGGATGTGTAGATGCATACAAACCGTCTGCCAAGTTAGGCTGCTCCAAGTTCCGCCGATGGTGTCTCGAATGGGTGCAGATGTTTAGAGGATGGTCCGGTGGGCTAACTTGAGGACTCCATTCGTGCAGACAAAAACGGTAGCAAAACAGTAGAAGGCAACTGAGGGCCATGATATCCACTACCTCGTTGAGCAATCCCATGCGGAAAGAATTCATCGAATGAAAGGTGCTACCATGGGTCATTTCAATGCCTGATCCTGAGGGAGACAAAGTATGGTGCCTGTGTTCTGAAGTCCATACCTAAGTGAATGAATCATTGAGATGATACTAGGTCGGATTTTTCCTTGTCAATGAGAAGTCCAGATTGGTAACAAGGGCCATCATGACTAGTTAGAGCTTGCCACCATAAAAATGGTCCGGGTATGCACCATTACTTGATTTGTCAGATGAGGGAATAACCTTGGGCCGATGAGGAGCCTCAAATGGGGTGCTCTGAATTGATATACGTTGTTGTATGCAATTCTCAGGAACATCCTGGAAGCCTATGAAAAGACATGAATGTATGTGCCATTTAAGCCCAGAGTGAAGGCAAAGTCTCCCTTGTGGATATCGTTCAAAATGCGCTGTAGGGTTCCTGGAGGGAACCGAGGGGTGTGGAAAAATGATTGACGGTGTTTTGGCCAATGACCACACATAGAGAGTTGTTTGCAGTTGAAGAAAAAGGTGTTGAACGAATGACAGAACCATCTCAGTGCTATATCCACATGGTATTTAATTGGTGGAGTTATGATAGGACGGCTTTCAGAGGTTCATGTAATATGAGTGACCCTTGGGTCCTTTTGTTGAATCCCTGTACTATCCCTGTATTGACACTGTGGTTGTGGAGAGAGGAAAACATGTCTCCTTGATGGCTTGCTATCATAATCATCCATCAGGACCTTAAGCAGAGTGGTAGATGACCGAAGTCGTGTTCTTAGTTTGAGATTGACTCCATGTATGCCTTAGGTGTTGTGCGTCGAGTTTTAAGATAAGGTATGTTACGCCGGTTTGAAGATAAATTGGGAAAATAAAAAGTCCCACAGCAAATGTAATTAATGATATTGTGCATTAAATCCAAAGCTTAAACAAAGTCCATCCGACCCATGCGTACGGAGTGTGGCTATGTAATCCCTAACACGGCGAGATCACTGTCAATGCTGGGGAACCGAATGATAGCTGGTGGGAGTATAAATGAAGAACTGCTGACAAACTGATGATAAAGGTGGGCCAGAAAGTCCTGCGAAGACTGCGAAAGTAACTAAGTCAGAACCATCTGTTCATTGTAAGATATATTGATGGAGCTGGAAGAGGACATAACTCCAGGAGCAGAAACATGTCCTCAATGGAGGTCAAAAGGCAGAAACTTCCCGTGCCCTTGTGTAGGACAGAATCGATGATACCGGTAGAACGATCAACATCATCCAGTTGTGTGGATAAGGCTACAGTCCATGTAACACATTAAGACCTGGCAAAGAGTGATGCAGTCTATCGCTCACTATACAAGTAGAACACCCTGAAATAGAAACCATGATTTCAAGAAGGTCACCGAGTAAAAGGGCTTTTCAAGAAGGTCACTGAGTAAAAGGGCAGGGTGTAGAGAAATTGAGAGGCGATATCTGTTTAGGCATGAGGATCTACTCATAGTATCATGCCAAATGAGTATTATGAGGTGGTATGAATTAGACTGGTCCCTGCACGTCTGTAAAAGTCATGTTCAACGTACTGCAAACTCGGGCTGTTATTGACTGAGCCCATAATATTGATGATTGGCCCTTCGTGATCCCTAGTATATGGCCTAGGCCGGTCGCAATGGAAATAGGCCATCAGAGTGAGGAAGATGTCATTAGGATCATCAGTTGGTGTAACCTGTCTGTATGTCTGCTGAAATGAGATGGAACTTGGCTGTTTGTTAGCTCTGTCCCATTCTGCAGGAGGAATCATGTCAGACCCCAAGGAGGCAAGGTAAGGGGCAGTTCCAAAAATGACGAGGCCTGTGGTGGTTGACTTGGGTGCCAGAGCTGTCTCCAAGTGTGTCAATGTCCGGCGCTTTGTGGTTAAAGGGTAAGTTGAATTATCTCCCTTGCTCCCATAAAGGTTCACACTGCAGAAGAAATCAGCATGTAGATTATTGATGCCTTTGGTCTGAGCTGTATGTTGTTTGTGCTTTGCCTAAAGTTCTAATCTGTAAAACAAAATAGAGTAAAATGGATGAAGTTGTAGCCCTCTACCTGTTCTGGAATGCAATGTCCGTGCTGAGCTAATGCATTAAGAGGGTGACCCAGAAATTAATGTCTAATAAGGTAAGGAAGCATACAGGTAAACTATAATGACAATATCACCTGTTTACAAACCTGTGTGCCTGCACGTTATGTTGCATACCGTGTGACAATACCACCTGTTTGTGTGTGCAGAGCTATATAAATAATGGTTACCTGGAAAAAATTACTAGCAGATGATTTCAACGACCATGCTTACCTGTAGGGAGATCAAGGATGGCCCATACAGGTACAATCATTGAAGCATGGTGTTCCAAGGCTAAAAATACCATGGTAAAAGAACTCACCTTGATATAAAAAAATGGAATTATACATATATAAGGGGTTCTTCAGAGCATAAAGACACGCATGTAAATAATGTAGACCAAACCTAACTATGAAAACATGGGCTACACGTGCGTGCAACTAAGTGTTCGATCAACATGATATAAAGTTATGCAGATAAACATGACTCCAGGGTCGCCCATATAAACATGCACGCACAGGAGGTGACTGAATGAACATTGTATTGAACTCTGAACTGTACTTGTCCGACTAGAATGGTATAAATACATAATGTACCAGTATCTACAGTACACACAAACAACCTTCACAAAGAATGGAATAAAGCCACCGTTATTGAGATATACCTGGTAGGTGCGACAAAATCCATTATGAGAAAATACTTGCATGGAAAAAAGGCCCAGAGACCACCAGTACAAGTAATTACACTCAAATGGCACCTGGACACTATGAAAGCCTTGGATAAAAAACTCACTAATATGTACCTGTTAGTAAGGAAATTACACATATATAGGAGTTATATGAGCACGAGAGACTTGCACGTAAAATTAAGTATAGCGCGAACGGACTGTGAAGTCGCTTAGGTTCCACATGCAAAGTACCCAGTGTGTGATAACGACAATGTGTGACTAATTTGTAAAGGCAGCATGTTGTCATGAAAGAAGGAGAGAAATAACTGGAAATATAGATGGCGTATACTTTCCTTGGAAGTGAAAAAACTGCTCCAACTTGAAGTGACACATCTTCCACGTAGCTTTGGCTTTGCAAGGTCTCTCATGATGAGAACGTGCTTCTTGGGATGAGCATAAGTAATAACTAACACAACCTTACGCCCTGCCCCCCAAAGTCTTATATGTAAGGGGAGACCACTCTGCCTGACTGCCATTGGGTCGGCAGACAACTTTTAGCTCCCTTGAGCTAAAAGTAGTATCTGGGTGGGCTGGATTTGTGAGGTAGTGGTAGTTCTTATAAGTTACTGATTGGGAAATCTATTAGAAGAAGAAATTCTACATTGCATCTATCGGTGAGTACCCCACTTTAAAAGTGCCTTCCCTGGGTCCCATGTATGTTTTAATGGAACAGCCCTGAGTTAGCAGAATGCTATCAGTTGACATTTCTCGAATTACGTTGAATGCATATGTAATGAAAACAACTTGTTCAAGATTTCTCTAGCTTTTGTCTCTTCATCCATATATTATAATTAATCTTTAAGGTCCTTATTCCAAGATGGGTTTGTTTTCATAGCTGATCAAGTTCTGTTCAGTGTTTCTTTGAGACAAAGTTGCGTATATGGCCTTCTACTTTTAGTCATGGCAGCCATTTTTAATGGTTGAGCAGCATAATTTGTATAAATTCAAGCTAAGACACTTTATTTCAAATTCAGTTAAATTCTGTCAAGCTCTTATTTACAAGTAGTTATTAATGGTTTTTCTATTTTTAGTAACAGCAGCAATATCTCATAGCAGATTGTAATCATCTGTGCCAATGTAGAAAGCCCTATGTGCCAAAAAACTTTCTCTAAACTTTGGTCAAATTCTGTTTGAGAAGAAGTCACTTAAAGGATTTTCAATTTTCAGTAATGACCAGTTATATCCATTGGTGAATCATTATCATTTGTATAAATCTGAAAGCCTTAATACAAGAATGCTCTGTCAAATTTGGTAAAATTCTGCTGATTGAGAAGTCATGAACAGTTTTATTTCTGCAATGGTAGCCATACCTGATGGCAGATTTGCATTATTTCCACAAAATATTAAAAGCCTTTTATGCCAGGATGCTTTCTGTAAAGTTTGGTAAAAGTCTGTTAAGCAGTTTGTTATCAGTAGTCACATAAATGTTTTTCTACTGTTTGTAATGCTGGCCATATTAGTTGACAGATGGGTATCATTTGTACCAATATGAAAGTCATCTATGTCAGGATCCTTTCTTTCAAATTCTGTTAAGCAATTTTTCTGAGTAAGTCATTTAAAAATTTGTCAATTATTAGTAATAGCAACTGTCAAATTTCATCAAATTCTGAAGAGAGGATTCTAGTACAAGGTTGTTTTAAGATATTTTTTCAGTCATACTTGTAGTTGTAAGAAACTTAACACTGGTACAATCATCACCAACACTGGTACAAACATCACCAACACAGGTACAATCATCACCAACACAGGTACAATCATCACCAACATTGGTACAATAATCAACAACACAAGTACAATCATCAACAACACTGGTACAATCATCAACAAAACTGGTACAAACATCACCAACACTGGTACAATCATCAACCGGTACAAACATCACCAGCACTGGTACAAACATCACCAACACTGGTACAATCATCAACAACACTGGCACAAACATCACCAACAATGGTATAATCATCAGCAAAACTGGTACAATAATCACCAACACTGGTAGAATCATCAACAATGTCGTCCAAAAATGATCCTAGGTCTTGCTTTGCTTTGCAGCAGGCATGACAAAAATTGGAAATAAACAATACTTTAAAACAATAGCATGCAGCAAAAATACACTGAACCACAAATCCTGTGCAAAACAATAAAGAATAAAATTCGAGTTTGCAACATCCAATGATTGAGATCACAATGCAAAACTATTTTGCCTGACTGATTATAACTGATTATCATCATCATCCAATTTTGGCAAACAATCAATGATGACTGAAATTTCAACCACTGTGGAATACTAGCCTTGACATATGGTCAAACAATAGCAAGAATCAAAACTTTTTTCTTTTAAGAACTTCTAATAGCATACATTTTAAGTTTCAGTCTCTGACTGCATGTCACCACCCACTTGCCCAAATGGGAAAGTATTAAAGTATAACCCTTCCTTAAACTCTTCACCTTTCACTTCCACAACGACTTTATTCCATTCCCAGGACTACTTACCTCTGAGCTATAAGCCGTAGTTCATTTGTTAGAACATTTGCATCAGATGTGATACCAGCAACACTGCATGCCATGTCGCTGCAAACATAAAAGACTGGATGTGCATATTTTATATATCCTAAAAATATATCAATAATGCGAAAAACTCAATATCATTTTCTGAAAAATTATACTGACAGTAATTATGCGAACACATACAAATTCCTCCTGTTCAGTACTGTTGAAAATACTCTCAACTTGTCCGTCATTGTACCTTGTTAACTAGTGTATACAAAAAACTTTTCAGAAGTAACTCAATAATATGACTTCATTTTATTAAAGTAACAAGCAAACTTTGTAATTCATGGATTTTAATATTAATTACAGTTTTCTTTTGTTTTATTTTATAGTTCATTTCAACTGCATCAACCACAGGCACTTTCAACAATTTTTAAATAATGATACATATCACTGGTGTTCTAATGGCTACTTGTTAACTTGATTTTGACACTATTTCTTGCCTTACAGGCAAGTTATGACATTTTCACAACCTGTACTGAAAACGTTTTTCTCTCTCAAGAATTTCTTACCAATAAAACCAAAACATTAGATGTACTCTAAGAACGAACCTTCACTGAACATCTTTTATCCTCAAACAGAATTAATTTCCTGGGCAAAAAGTGGGGCATCAGCATGTCACCTGTCACCTGGATGCCTCAGATTTTTCCATTAGCCCTTTGTTACTAACAACTATTCTATGCAATACACAAGCATTAGCAGGGCCCTATATGTCAATGATTATTCCCCCCCCAAAAACATTTACAAAACAAAACTATGAACTGTATTGTGTCAGCTGTCAAACAGATACAAATACACAACTACATCTACATATATCAGCCAAATGGTCAGCACTTAAATTCATCAGTGTATATGTTTACTGTTATCCAGAGACACCCGGGGAGTTTGTAAGTGTTACCCAGAGATCCCAGGGAAGTTTGTCAGCATTGTCCAGAGACTCCAGGGAAGTTTAAAAGTCACCAAGAACATCTTTTTGGTCCTTAAACAGGTCATTACTCGCAGGTACAGGCTACAGTTTTCCTACAACTGTAATTTCAATGTATGTCCAACCCTTTCTTAGTTCTTCAGAGGTATCTTTGTAACTTGTAGCTATACATTCAAGAATGACAGACGTCTTACATAATGGCATAGCTGCCAACCCCCGAGTACAAAAATACTGACTGCTTATGATAAAAATACTGATTTTCAGGAACAAATACTGATTTTTAAAATTTTAATGCATATGTAACTATTTAGAACATATACAACCATCAGTAAAGTAGGACAGTGCCTTACATAATTATTTAACGTCAAAGATGCATGTGTTGCACACTTGCACCTTCCGTACGGGCACCCTGTTCCATTCGGATGCCCATTCAGAAGGTGCAAGAGTGCAACACACTCAGACACAGTCTGTTTATAGGAGCCTTTTCCACACCTTTTTCTTCTTCAATCATTATCGATTCCAATGTACCATCTGTCATTGATGATCTGAATTTTGTGTGATTTTCTTACTTAACTGTTTTCATTCTAGCATACAAGTAATCCTTTGTGATTTTACTGTCTGGAAAATGTGTGCAAAATATATCACCAGCAACACTAGTAACTGAAAGAGGAATGTTCATTTCTAAAAGAAATTTAATAAACTAATTTTGATCGAATTACATCAAGGTTCTCTCTGGTATTTATATACGTCCATGTTCAGGCTGAGCTGCGTATGATGAGCCAACAAGCTGATGTTTATTAGCTTTTTCGTGCTCATGTGCGCCTCCATGCCAAATAGCGAAATCACATTACACAATTTGCAAAACATCAAGTTTTCTCCTTTACTAGATGGTTTCAAAAATCTAAACAAGATGGAACAATTGTCCTTCCAGTTCTGTTGTCTTGTCTTTCCTGGAGAAAATTCTGAATATTCTGCTTTCCTATTCAACATGATTAGAAGCTGAATATTACGAAGATGAGATACAGTGATAGCGGTAACTGTTTGCGAAATCCAATATGGCGGATAAAGACAGGCATGGTAGCCTTGATTTCGAATGAACCAATCATATTGTAGAACTGTATTCTTATATACATGCAACACATTTCTATCAGAATGGAACCGAGTGCCCATTCTACACTGAAAATTGCAAGGAATTTTTTTTTTTTTTGTTAATTAAAAAAACATATTTTTGCACCAAAAAATGTACACCCGTATTCAGGTCAAAAATATGGGACAAATACGGAAAAAATGGGACAATTGGCAGCTATGTAATGGCCATTCTGCTCTCCCAATACACAAGCTTGTACACAGTGCACAGTATCAAAGACAATGCAATGCAACAAAAGGAAGCAAAATTGGACTTTATTTCTCTTTCACTCTTATGAATACAGAAATGAGTCTGCAAGTTTTGTTATTAGCTTTGAGTGCCTTAATCATGGATATTCTTGTTTTCAAATTAAAGTCATGAAACAAAGCTGGACAACAATGGAAAAAATATCAACAACAACAATGTAGATAACAGAAATAAATTATTGTAACTGAAGATGGTACTGCAAATCAGTACTGGGAATGATACATGAACAGCTGTTTTGCATAGCAACCAAGCCTACATGGAATAATGTGCACATATAGTAACATCTGTAGTTACTGGGCTACTTGCTATTATTGCAATGACAAATTAATGCATCAGTCAAAAACGTTTTTGCCTGTACCAAAATTCAAGAGTTATAAACCATTTTGACAATTTAATCTGAAGGTGTCTTATGCACAGCATAAATGTGGACTATTCATGGATTACTCAAATTGACTTACTCATCAAGTTTGTAGATTTTCTCTGAGTAAGACACTTCATCCAGCAGCTTGTTAATATTCCTCCTTTCTGCTGCCAACAGAACCCCATCAGATGCCAAGATGCCTAAACAGGTCCCTGCATGGCCAATGGCCTCCATGGCATACTCCACCTGATACAGTCTCCCTGTCAAATGTGAAATACAGCAGTGTTTACAATGTAGCTATCATTTAAAGATTTTGGAGATTGATGTTATTTCTTTTATATCATAGTAATAAATTCTGACATTTAATCAAA
Organism: Megalonaias nervosa; assembly: GCA_016617855.1. Taxonomy (NCBI): domain Eukaryota; kingdom Metazoa; phylum Mollusca; class Bivalvia; order Unionida; family Unionidae; genus Megalonaias; species Megalonaias nervosa. The sequence continues at coordinate 13,024 of JAECUM010034855.1, forward strand.
GTGTTCTTATAACATTAACCTTTAAAGTGCTTGTTGTGGCATAAAACATGCCATCGGTACAGGTTCAACAGTGCCTGTTGCAGCGTAAGCCATTTTTCAGGTAGGAAAAATGTTTACACATCTAAGTATTATTGCCTGACGTAAATGGTTGTTCAAAAAAATCTGACTGGTACATTGGGCCTGGAAACAAGCATTCTGTCACTGGGCCTGGAAACAAGCATTCTGTCATAGTTTAACAATGCATTTAGCAAAGAAATTTTACAAATCTTTGGCCAAATATGTGCCACCTGAAAACTCCAAATTCCAGACTGTTAACTGGATTCATTTTTAAATGAAGATTTCATTCGGCAGATACTAGCTGACGAGAGCGACAATAATTTTGAAAGCTTTTAAGTAAATGAGATTACTGGAGCTGGGAAGTGTTACTGAAGTACCAAACAGTGATTTTGAGACCAAAAATGATGCTGAATATGTCAGATGTATATATTAGCTGCAGAAAAACGGACCTCATGCAGGTCAACCCCATATTCAGTGGTATTTCAAAATTAAAGGGAGAAATAGAAAATACCAAGCCCAACAACTATTTGGAGTTATTCTTAGATCAGAATTTCTTGCATTTTGGTCATAAAGCTGTATACAGACCAGAGCATAAATGGGCTGGACTTGACTGACAATAGTTGCTTGAGAAAATGGAAGCATGTCACACCTGATGAATTTTAGTTCTTATTTTTACACTTATGGCCATGAGTTTAATGCATAAATCTAATATTAATTTTATTGGGCCACTGAATATGTGAAATCAACCCCATGCTTCTGCACACAATTTTTCAGTATAGACATAGTACTTAATATTCTAAGCAAGTAACACCTGAATAGGTAATAAACTAGGTTTCTCTCTCTTTAAGCTCACGTGTGGACATGAGATAAAATACATACACTAGATTAAATAACCCCCCAACTGTACAGTTCTATGAATATTTCTACTTTTAGGGGTATAAACCTGTTGTGTTCCTTCACTGGATGTTTATTAACTGCTCACTATTATATATATTTAATTAATATTGTGTGTGATTTCTGTTCATGATTGAGGGCAGAATTTTTGCATACCTGACTTGATTGTGATAGCGGACTGTGAACAGGGTTTTTCGCCTGACTTTTGCCCTGGTGTTGAGTAGTAAACAAAATGTTTATTAGAATCTGAGCATAAGCATTAATGAAATTTTCCATCAGAAATTTTATTGCGTTGTAGGTCAGGTAGGTATTTCTAAATAAAAAAATTTGGTAAATAATTATTCATTCCTGTAGAATTAGTTATAGTTGTGTTCAAATATAACGTGAAAGAAATATTTATTAAATTATTCATTAGAATTACAATGTGCTCACTGACTTTTGGACTAAATCACTACTTTGGGATCATTGAGAACTCACTGAAAGACATCAGGACATTCAAGACTATTAGTATTCATAGGGAACATGATATACTTGATACAACATTTAGGGTATAATTCACAATAGAGTAAGTGTCTCTTAAATTTTCACTTAAATTTACATAAATAAATTATCTGATGATTTTACTAAACTAATTCGTTTTGCTTCTTTCTGTTACATAGTTTAAGACCTACAGTCATAACACCTATTCTGCACCTATGATTTTTGAAACCTTGATATAAAGTTGTAACATACATGTAAATGTTTGAGCCACTAAAGAACAGAGTATTGTTTTTAGACATATTTCAACTTTTCAATTGAAAAAACAAACCAAATACTGATGAAATACAAAGGTAATTTATAACTTTACCTTCATGTGGGTTTATGGTTCATAAGTTCAGACTTCAACAATCATTTTTCATATACGGTTTATTATTACAGTATGTGCAGTATTAAGATACAGGACAATTTAAAAGCAGAGTGCAATTTTCACTTCTTTTCTCAAGCTATTCAACACTCGGGGAGCATATACTACGAAACTATACAGCACTTTAAGGATTAAAACTCTTTGAAACATTGTACTTTTTATTATTTCAACAGTATTTTGATATCATATCCAAGTGTTACAAAAATAAAGCACATTTTGGAAGAACAGTGCTCCATGCTTGTGTCATGTATGCCAAAACAAACAGCTGTTTTATAAATAAGGGAACCATAATTATATTCAGGTGTATTCCAACAAGGCTATCATTACAATGCAGAAAAAACAGGGTACTGAATGATTTCAAAGTGCATTATAACTGGTTCTATTAAGCCAAGAAGCAAAATAAGGAGAAATAAAGCCATGAAATAAATTAAGTATCAATGAGAAAACAAAACTGTACCACTTAAATGGGATCCATGATATATGTGTTAGAAGAAGCACGGTGTTAAACTGAGTGACCTTATAATGAGGGACCAATGTATGGTTCTTAATGCCATGCAAAATGTTTATTAAATTATTTTTGGATTAGGAAAGTGTATGTGTTTAAATTCTGCAATAATGTGAATTACCTGAAAACAGCTACCGTATATACTCGCGTATAAGCCAAATAATTTATAGTCTGACTATACATCCCCGTTTGTTTGTATCCCCCTACCGATTTCAATAACAAAAATGTTTAATGTGATAAAAAGTGCACAAAACTAAGTCAACTGAATCATTGATTATAATTTCTAACCTGACTGTGACCAGAATGGCACTAATACTGGCATCCCCTTGCACCTTTCATGCTTAACGGGCTTTCCATACTAACGCGGCGCCATATTGCATACACTACGGGCTAGTTTATTTCCAACAAGCAACATAATGACGAAGTTCATCCTATTCGGTAACTGCCGGATAATTCCGTAAATTACCATAACGTTCAGAGTTTGGAATTATATCCCTTTGCACACATGAACATATTAATTAAACCGCTTGTTAAATCCACGTGAAAGGCAAATTTGTTGTTGTCATTCTTTTCCTTTGCTTGATTCGACATTGTAAATATTGGAAGCAGACGACATATGTATGTACATCTGTAGTCATGCACACACCCCTTTGCTGAAAATGGACTTGCCCAGGAACTGGAAATGGATCTCAAGCATGTCTGTCTATTGTATTGAAAACTTCCATTAAGCATGAAACGGGCAGACGATGACGGTGTTAGGGCCATTCTACTCACAGTCGCGTTAGAAAATATAAATCAATGAATGAATTGACCAAGTTCCTTGCACTTTTTATCACATTAAAGGTTTCCATTATTGAAATCGGTGTGGGGGGGGTGTTTTACAAACAAACGGGTTGGTATAGTCAGACTATAGGAAAAAATAAAGGCCTGAAAGGGGGGTTGGGTTGGCTCATTTGTGGGCCAATGTCTAAACTTTACAGTTTTTAAGTCTTTTTGTTGACTACTGTAAAGGCTGTAAATCTTGGGACACTAAAAAATAATTTTTTTTCTGTGTCCTAAGACATATTCATGTAATAAAAAATCATTTTCGGTGATCTGACAATTATTAAAGTGTTATCAAGTACTATGATTGATTTTGTTATTATTTTGCATGTGCGTATTTTCTGATTTCTCCAACACAAAATTAAATAAAGGTAAATACAGACTTCATAATTTGCGGGCAGGTTGAGTTTACCCGGGAGACCAGGCTGAACTATAATGTACAGTACTTACACAGTGCAAAGCATCACTTAAATCCTTATTTATTCCGAAACATATTAGATGCAGATTTTGCTTTATTCTTTGTTTCAAATAAATTGTATTCTTCCAGATAACATTTCAGCTAGTCCTTAATAGCTGTTTCATTTACATTAAATCATGTGCTCACGAGTCACTCATTTTCAATGATACAAGCGATCCTACAAACTGAGGTAATATTTATGAAAAGGTATGCAAGTTTAACTGTACAAGATTCATAACCAGCATAATTTACATGTTCATGAAGAATGGTAATAATAAAGGCTAAAATTTTCATCATAGATTACCTAAGATCATCATCAATCTATGTTAGTTTTGTGTTTTGGCTGAACAACATCATAACTTTCCACACAATTTAAAGCTTGATGTTTTGGCATCTTCTTTATTGATAGTTGGTAGATTTGTCTTTCATTTTCCAACAGCAATACAGGCCAGTTAATCATTAAAACCTAAAACTGGCTTGTGTTAAGAGGGAATTTTAACTGGCAACTATACCAGTACATTGATGTGTAATTGCCTTTCATGCCATAATATTAGCACGATTACCGTAGTTTTGTAAAACGGGGTGTAAGGCATACCAGTCAACTTTTCAAAAGCCAAGTAGGGAGACTGAATAAAAAAAAGAGAGAGATTGGGACCTAAAATCGGGAGGTTATTCGTGACATTTTTAAAGCCTTGTTTTCACTAAATATTGATCGATCTTCCGGGTCTAATATGGTCGAAATTCGCAAAGGACGCGGGGCTTTTCCCTGTGATGCGCCTTATTTTCCCCCAGGATGTGCCCTATTTTCATATTCTGGTCAGCTGTGGCCAAACTGCACAATAGCTAAAGGTTAGCCTAAATAAACAAGCAAGAAAGCCAGCAAAACTAATTAAAAGTTAATCCTTATCGATGCAACTATTTTGTCAAAATGACAGGCCTTCCGTCATGATTAAAAGAAACCATGTTCTACACTACCGTGTGTTACGCAAGCACCAGCAACTGATTGGCAAATAAAGGATTGCCAATTTTGTTGAACTTAAGGTACCTAAATAATCAGCCTCACGGTACCATACATGTGGCAACTATTTTCCCCTCATTGTATATCCGACCTTATTCCCTTATTGTCAACTCGTAAGGCATTTAGTATTGTTTACTATAAAACATATGTATTCTGAATTAGTTTTTTGAGGACACATATGCTGAGTGGTATGTATTTTCATTCCTTCTTTTAATTTAACGATGGTAATTAACATTCATGTATACGGTACAAAAATGCCAGGTGCTCACTTGTGTAAGTTTCTTTGGTGGGAATGGAGCTACAGCATATGGAGCTACAGCATTCACGGTGTTCATAACTGGGATTGAAATTAATTGTCGACAATTTTATTGTTGTGGTTTATTTTTTGTTGTGGTTTATTTTCTGATTTTTGTATTGTTGTAGATGAAAAAAAAATCCCAAATTTACGTGAATAATGTTTAAACTTAACATCCTATTTAGTGCAGAAGTGGATTCTTTCTAGTAAAGTAATTATTTCATCACGACAATATTCACTAGTGACACAAAAGAACATGGCTTCCATGGATTGCATACGATATATCTATTTATGTAGGACTTTTCTTTTTTAGGAGAAATGAAAATCGAAGACATAATGTAATAATTGGAAGGTCTCTGCAAAAATCGGGAGATATTGAGAAGTCAAGAGGTAGGCGTGGAGTGACCCCAAAATTCGGGAGTTTTTTTTTCTCCCAGAGTGAGAGTTGACAAGTATGGTGTAAGGCAGTGTTTTATCTACCCATGCGTCAAATACGCAGACTTTTCCGATTTGACGCACAAAAGTCATCGACGGTAAGTAAACTGATGCACCCCAATGTTATATTTTGCTGATTAACACAAAATAAAGGTTTGCTCTAACTACTTTGTTGGCTAGATTACAACTCTCCCAAACAGGGAAAACACGCGCACATCAGTTTCATAAAATGTAGGGTTACAAGTGAGTGTGGAGCCTGGAGCTGATCTCATGTGACCTGTAACTGTCACATCATTTGTAGCAACAGGATGTTAGAACCATATGATCACCACACACAAGAAAGAGGTGGAAAATAAACATGTGATTTTAAAGTGATTCTCACGAGAAACTATTATTTTATGCGCATCCTTGTCACGCAACGAAGCAACAATTTCCATTCGCTCAATTGTATGCCTTGCATTGTTCCAAGATACTGTCAGCGTTCGACTGAAAATGGTGTCCAAGGCAAAAAAATTAAAATAGATCCGAAACAAACGAAATTATCATTTGGACCGCATATGTACAACCAACCACTGATAATAGTATTGTTATCGAAACAGTGGAGCCTTCATCATCTAAAGATGAGGTACCGGTTACTCGTAAGAGAAAACATAAAATTTTGTGCAGTAATAGTTGAAAACATACAGCTGGCTACGTTATCAAACAGAAGTTAAGTAGAGTGAAGAATGTGGCAGTGAAGACACCTTTATGTTTTGCCATATAAGTACAGAGGTTAAAAAAAATCTCCATGACCAAATGTGCACAAAAAAATAACTTTCAGAACAGTACACTGGCAAGGCATACTTGGTTACTAGAATATAAACTGCTGATTGAAGGTCCACAACACCAGGCAGATTTTAATGCAGTTTTACAAACAAGACAGCAGTGAAAGTGCTACTTAAGTGTGTCCATTGGCTGAGTGTAGAAGACATCCCTTTTTTGAAATACAAATCTCTTCCTAATTTAATACACGATTTAACAGCTGAAGAAATCGATGCCATTGGCACTTTGAAGAATTCTGCTGTTCAGTATGACTCGGCAACTACTGTTCAGAGGTACTGAAGAGTCTATCAAACATTGTTGAGGATAGTCTTATATGTGACCTGCAAAATTTGTCATTTGTGACAGCAATGGCAGATGAAAGCACTGACATATCCAACAACGAACGGCTTATCATATGAGCTCAGATTATTTCTGATGACATGAAACCATCAACATGATTTTTAACAAATATAGAATGTTCAGATGCTTCTGGCAAGGGAATTGCCTTATTGGTTTTAGTCACAAAAATTATATAACTAATATTTTTGTTGTGTATTCAAACAATATAATTATTTTTAGAAACTACTGAAGTCTGATCATCAGCTTGAATAGGACTCATAGGTTTGGATTTTAACTCAGTTTTTTGCCTTGATGAGTCAAATGACTTACATGAAGTCATTTGTAGATAAAACACTGGTAAGGTCGCTTACATCAAAGCAAACTACATCTCGGCTTTTACAGTATTAGCATAATTTGCAAAGCATTATTTCTGAAACTTCATTATTGTATTTTGGAGATATTATTAAAGTTTAATGCAGTGGTGCCCATGATTCGACTCCAAAGAATGTATTTCATTCAGCGGAATGTACTTCATTCAGTGCGTTTTCAAATCTACAATGTACATGCAGTGGTGCCATGATGTACATACGTTCAGTAGCCTAATTGCGAGTGTTAAATCAATCCGTATTGTTGTTCATTGTGCTGTCATACTGAGATCAAATTTTACTGAATTAGGTATTTACAATTTCAAGGCAAAATAAAAACATAATTACTGGTACATTGATATAAAATGTCCAATGTAATAATGCATAAACAAACAATAATTCAGTCAAAAGGGAGAGATAGTGTTACAGCAACTCGTGATTGTTCAATTCTTGTCATCATTCGATCAAACTGTACACAAATTTAAATTAGGCAGAAACAATAAGAAACAGAAAATTAAATAAATTAGTTTTCAAACAAGTTTATACCATTTCTTTTCAATAATCATACATGCCAAGTCCGAGTTAAGTATACGTGTACTTTTTGTTAATATAAGTTCGCCTAAATAAATGCATTTTGAACTTACTGCATGCATCTTGTGATGTCTCAGAGTTGTGTGTTGGCTTATACACGGGTCATGCACTTTTTAGTGTTTATACCTGTTCAGTTTGGGGAGTCAGCTTATACACAAACGGGGTTATACGCAAGTATATACGGTACTGTTAAAGGTATTTTTTTTTGTAAGTATTGTCATTTTTTTCTTAAAGAAAACAAAAATTTGTTTTATGCCTCAAGCCATTCAGTACTCCAATTACCATTCCAACTTTAGCAGTCTGTATTTGATGCTTCTAGGCTCACCTTCTCCAAAAGCAAAAATAAACAACTTCTTACGGAAGCAAGACACTGGATGCAGTATCACCACATTAGCTCTCACAAACATAACACAAAATACATCACTGCATTCTACTAAATATTAACTGAATCACTGAAACAACACTAAAGATGAAATGCAAAAAGCTACAAACTGATTAAGTACACACATACACACAAACAAAACAATATTCCTTTCAATGTCATCTTCAACAGAGTTACAGCTCACTGACACAAATGGTACCAAAATATTATTTACCCTCAGGAGAGAATATTGTTGTTCTGGAGTCGTATCTTCGAGACTGAAAAGAAAAGATTCGATTAGTAGTCACATTATAAATAAAGAGAACATTTACCATGTCAAATTTAAATTTGATGTGACCTTTAAAATAAGATTTCTGGTAAATGCTATGCAGAGGTCTCGGAAACACTTAATTATGCATATTTGGATGCAAATTTTTTATCTGGGGTGCAGAAAATCACCCATGCAGGCGTCTTCCGTATGCATGCAAACAGCTGGGCAGCAAATTCAAAGACTTGCCAGTCCTACTTCAACCACCTATTGTGTGGGAGAATGTGTTGATTAACTGATCATTTTAGGTGTGCTGATATTTACAATGACAGAATTCAGTGGTTAAAAGATGTGCCTGCTGTATTTATAAACATACATCAAAAGAACACGATGCAATAGCTGGGCGGCAAGTTCAAAGACTTAGACTAGCAGCTTGAGTCACAGTCGGATGACCCGTTCTGACATAGTATGACAGACAGGGTCCTATGTCAGAACAGGTCATGAGGGTAATCTGAGGTATTTTTGTCACTCTGTATGATTTTTTTTCCTTCAGATTATTGTTTTTTTTCTCAACATCAAGCTCGCGTCGAGCACCTGTGGCTTGGTTGGGAAAATGTGCTGATATTTACAATGACTGAACTCAGAGGCAGAAAGACCATGAGATATACATGTGGTTATTATAAGAGTACATCAGAACTTTAGCTTCCATTATTATGTTCATTTATGATTGAAGCCAAATAAATAGTGCATGCGACCTCGAAATCAAGACGCATCAAGACTTGGACAAAACGTCATTTGCAAATTTGGATATGTATTTGGGGTTAAACGGCAAACTGGCAAAGATTTTAATGAGATTCAGAAGAGTCCTAAAGTTGCAAGAACTGATAGTTTGGATGGGATATCAGCCAAGTGTAAGAAAGTGTGTGATGCCTGGCTTAGTGCTTGGAATAAGACCATTCCTTGGACAGACAAAATTCAGTCTCACCCTGAAGGACAAACAAGCATTATACCGATTTCGGGCTATTCTGCGCATCAAAGGTCACCAATACTGGCGAAAAACACATACCGAATTCGACCAATTGATGAAAATAAAATTCTGCAACACTTACCAATTGAAAAGGTGCAATTGTCACCAGAATATTCTGTTCAAAATAATACTAATTTTGGACAAACGGGATATCATCCCTATGTTTTCACAACTCACGATACAATGGCCTATTCTGCGCATGGCTTTGAAAAGATGTAACGTTTATGCATCAGGCTATGGAAATGAAATGCATTACTTTGGATTCTTTCTGTCTGCATTTCAGCCAATGATCTAGGTCCTGTTTGTAGCTGGTTTTACAGAATATAACATAACAATACCACTAAATGGCAAGAGCTATTACGCAAACTAAACCGATCTTGTAAACAAATAAGTGAAAGTTCATTATTTTACTAAAAAAAACCTACTATGTTGAAGAGAAACAACAATGAATATGATATAATGTGTTTACGTCTTGTTTATGGGAAAAAAATTACTAAAGAATTTAGAAACTGACTATACTCCCGGGATTTTCTTGAGAATCTATCAGAGATGCAAGTTGACAAACTGGATAGCAGATGATAAAGTAGGTGTGGGACAACTTCTAGCAAAATTAGAAACTTGGATTAAGAGACAGCATTGTTCTAAGGTAAACAATTTTATCATTCAAATAATGTATTTATTTGTATGATTCTAAAAGATAAATATTAAATAGGTTTTTCTGGGTTACAAGTTCAAGAAGGTCATAGATTGAGCCTTCATACTGACATTTTAGAAATCCCATTTTTATACTCATTAGAATAGAAATGTGGTTTTTATTGTACACTTTATGAAATATCACTTTTCTTAATTAAAGGACAATCTTTCTTTCTTGATGCAAATTGAATTTTCAACCAAAACAACACGTTATCGAATGTTTACAGAAATGACGTATCGTTGTGCAGAATTACCAGATGCACAGAATAGGCTGACACGATTGTACATGTCAGTATTATAAAGAATGTGGAAATTAAAGTCAATGGCAACCAACAGTTCTTCTAATCTGCAAAGTTCAACATTTTCTGGGAGGGGACTGCAACCTTTGCTGGTGGGACTCCTATTTTTACCAAAATGGGAGTCCTGGACTCCTAGTTTTAAAATCCTAGCGAGACCTCTGCTATATCTCACCTGAAAAATAATCACAGTATCCAGAACTCTTGCATAGTCACTAGAGCAAAAGATCATTGTAACAGCAGTTCTCTGAGGTGATTAATATTCCCAATGCAAATATATCTATCACATTCCTTGGCTGTATGCACAACAGTGTCTAAAGAACTAAGATAAATGCAAAATGTTACACAATAGCTGGATCATGAAAAGTAGCTCATTTACCTACTCCTGCCCATGGTCAACTGAAACCATCAAGTTTCATTACTGTACACCCAACCATGTCTAAGAAACTGACCTAAATACACAAATTAAAATAACGCCTAGAATGTGACAAGTAGCCATTCTGACCTACTTTTGGGCAGAATCCTTCAAGATGAATATGCCCATCAAGTTTCAAGACCTAAAAAATATTGGCATTAGTCAAACACAGCTAAAATCATAATGCTATGATAACAGTCAGAAGAGTGAACCCTGTGTTACTCCTCCAAAGCATAACAGCTGACTGAATCCCATTGCCTGACATCCCAGACTATTAATTTTCGAAACTGGACCAATAAAATTTTCCAAGGTGCTAGTCTGGATCAGGTGCTTTATTCCCCTATTTTAAAACAAGTTTCACAAGGACTTATTTACAATATACGTACCTGTATCTAGCTGTTTATGCCCCCTGCTTGACTCTACCTCTCTTCATTTATTCATCAACATCCATTAGTACTACACTATGTGGTAGTTGATAACTGTTGCATGTGTTCAAGTTCTATTACTACATATTGAGCTATGTGACCAAATTACACCATTTCCTTCATAACTCACACCCTGATAGCTCACGAATCTGCTTTTAACAAGGGGTAAGGCACAGATCCCATAATTTTTTTACTAGATCATACCAAAATAATTAGCCCTAATTTGCTAAACATGAAGAAAATTGCATCAAAACTGGAAACTGAAGCCTGATACATTGCTCATTCTATCATTGAAAATGGTGGACATATGACCCCCCCCCCTCAAGTTCTACAATGTAATACATCGAAGATAAACATTATGATTTTAATATGTAGAATAGTGTCGATTGGGCTTCAAAGTGAGATATTCCTGAAAATTTACCAACTCGTAATGATGTTAGTCAACATCGGGACACACTACACTGCTCCGTTAGTTAGATATAGGCAGTAAGACCTCGGCTCCCAAAACATAAATATAAGATCACCCCCACCCCACCCCCCCGCGCATTTTTCGGCCGGCAAGTTATCAACATGTGAGACCATTGATTTTAACAATTTTGACAGGTCACATCACATCAATCAGGCACCAGTCATGATTAGTTATGCTTAGTAAAGATATACAATCCAGCAAAGTACGAATGTTCAGCACTATAAAAGCCTCTTTTTGAAGTCCAAAAGCAAAAATGATGCATCATACTCACCATGTTAAATCCTAAGTAGAGTAGTCTCAAAGTTGTGATGTTTCGCATTCAAAGTTTATAATTACATGTCTTGTTCAAGGTTTTCCAACATAAAAATGAATTAATTTGTATTTTTAGCCAAAAATATATGAATTCGAATAATAATTAACTTATCAAAATACGAAACTAAAACTAATGCGGTGACTAGTACGTAAAATTCTCAATAAATTTTAGGTCCCGGATGATCCATCTATCCTCTAATCCATCGACAAGCCGGCCGGTCGATTTTACTAACCAACCACCGAACTTCGACCATTTAATTGTTTGGGTTAAAGAAAATTATGACGCTCCAAATAAATATAAAAGAAAATCTTGCTCAGAATAAAAAAGTATCATATTATTTCCATTGTTTTAGTTTCAAATTTAAAATAATAATAATAATAATAATAATAATAATAATAATAATAATAATAATAATATTATTATTATTATTATTATTATTATTATTATTATTATTATTATTATTATTATTATTATTATTATTATATGTTCAGGTCAAATAAAAATCAGTAGTATATGGGTGCAATATAGTCACACAAAAATGGCACGATGGTTGTCACGTTGTGTGAGAAAATTTGTTAACAATTCCTGCTTCATGTTTTATAACTGTCTACTGGTAGAATTCGTAATTCAAAGTACTTTGGGTAATGCCAATACGTGTTATATAATATTACGACTTTAGACCGATTCTGAAACAAAGAGACAACCTGTCCGTGAATTAGCCATTGCGTTACGGTCAAATTCCCTGTTACTTCCTTTGGAGAACCTTTCAGCGGGGCGAGAAACTCCGTTTGCAATTAGCAGTGATGTCACCAGTCGGCTTAGCTTAGAGGCCGGAAACCCGACATTATAGCACCTCAGTGATACTACCCCAGACAGTTTTCAGTTTTCAAAGAGACCACCGGTATCCAATCATAACTAACATAATCGAATTTTGGGCGGGATACTCACGCAGCCAGAGATTATTCTGTTACTGTCATTTTGAAAGAGTCAGTGTATTGTCTGGATAGTGTCGAGAGCAGATGTAAGGAAATTAGAGACACCAGACCGCGCTCCGAGTGCCGAAGATGCGCGCTCGTAAAAAGGGCGGGAAAGGGGCTTCTAGGAACTTCGGACGAGAATGGAACAAAGGCTTCTGAGGAAGCTTTCCGGTTGATATCGGACGCCAACCGACGATTAGAGAGGAAAAGACGTGCGGAGGACGTAGAGATAGGCTCTTGCACGAGGAAGGAGGGCCAGAGACGGAAACAAGGGTACCGGAAGTACCAACAAGGAGGGCCAAGAGAACGGAAACGAGGGTACCGGAAGTACCTACAAAGAGAGCCTGGAAACGGAACAAGGGTACCTGAAGTACCGAAAGGAATACAAGGCGGAAGTTACAGATGAGTAACACAGAAGGGACACAGATGGAAACACTCACCTCTAATTTCTGGGGATGAAATAATTAGCTATTTGGATAGGTCGTGTGTTGATTAGAAGCAATTGCATTAAAAAATTTTCCTATATTTGTTGGAATACCGAGATATAGTTTATTAAATTGTTATACTTTTCACCTTATTATTATTATATTGTATGCACGTAGACCGTCGGCTCTGCTGACTAGGGGCTGTAGGGGATTGTTATGGTTGGGGTGGGGTACTCCCAATATTTTATTTAAACTATCGTGGAAGTCCCGCCCAGGCTCGATTTTGGGTTGGAAGTTAAATTAGTGAAAGATAGATGTGAAGCTCCAAGCCCCCAGTCAACAATTCCGACGGTTTGATGGTTAAATATACATAAAAGGGTGAAATTCAATGAATGACAATTTCATAACAATTCAATAGTCAAATGACTCAAATTTCCAATTACACTCCTTTCGACCCTTTAATAGCCTATTACATCACTTGATTATCAGTGTGAGATTGATTTCCACCTGTCCCTGTATTCTACTCATCTGTGGTATTCTTCTCTCTCCTATTTCTCCCAATTCCTTCTCCTCTTCCTCCCCGACTTTCTTTAAATTCCTTCTCCTCCTCCTCGACTTCCCTATGCTCCATCTCCTCCTCCTCCACTTTCTCCTCCAGACTCTTTTTCCTCCTCCTCCACCTTCTCTCCACCCACTAGACTTCTGTCGATTTCGACTGTTCGACTAGTCTCAGTTCCGTCTCCACCTCTTGGAGACTCGGGACTCAGCGGAACAGGAAGTTCTCTGTCCCCTAAAATGCTTCCTTTTCGAAATTTTGTCTTTCCTTAGAATCTACCTCTACGTTTTACCGCCAAATAACGAGTGGCTTCTCTCGGAGTAATCCAATTGCTCAGCAATCTTCCTAGGCGAATACTAACTTTTAATTTACAAGTTGTAAGGTATAATTCGCGTCGAATTGTAATCACGCCCTCTATCTCAATTTTTGATTGGACATCGCTGAGGACCGATCCAATCAAACTTAGCGGACAATGTCCCTCTCTCTGTTGTCAACGTGGGGACGGACAAGAACACGCCCCGCTCACCCTGCGGCTTCCCTCTGATCTTAGAACTAATCTTTAACACCTAGTTGTGATAACTACAAGCCTTTGATAAGATGGTGGAATCTATCGTCTGTGCCGATTCAAGATTTCGGTCTCCGGCGGGTCAGGTAACCTTCCGTAAGAGTTTAACACTGGCCCGCGGAAATGTTTTGAGATCGAACACAACGCCGTGGTACTATTCAAGACAGGTAGATTATAGTTTGCTTATACATGAATTTATAGCTGGGGCTTAGCAAAGTGACATTCCCTACGCTTGAGAATAAAATCGGGATTTTATTCCCCCAGAATTGCTCCAAAGAAACAAAATCATAACGACACTAAACGCTGACTACGGACACGAATATATACACAACATACGGTTATCTACTGCGCGATCTATGCCAATTCAGCGCTCCTGCTCACGAAATCGACGCCTACGCTCTCGGTTCCTTTCACGTATCTGATCTGCATCTTGTTCTGCTGTAAGAACAGCGACCATCGCATCAAGCGTCCATTCGACAATTTTGCATGCTCGAGATACGCAAAGGGTTGGTGGTCGGTTTCCAATATGAACTTACGCCCGTATAAGTATCGCTCGAACCGTGATATCCCGAACACGATTCCGAGGCATTCCCTCTCCGATACTGAGTAGTTCTTCTCGGCAGCAGACTGTCTCCGACTGCCGTACGCAACGGGAAAAGGCGTTCCCTCGTGCTCTTGCAGTAGTACTGCCCATAGGCCCGTGTCACACGTGTCAGTGCGGAGCACGAAGTCTTTGGACAGATCCGGTAGACGGACAACAGCGTCGGATGTCAGCCTCTCATGCAGCGTCAGGAAAGCGTGCTCACACCCTTCCGTCCAAATAACTTTACTCGGGGACCGTTTCCTGGTAAGGTCAGGCAATGGCACCGCAATCGCACTAAAATTGGCCACATACCTCAGGTAATACCCGGCTAACCCCAGGAATGACCTCACCTCAGTTTTCGTGGTGGGGCCTTTGCAGTTTCGTAGCTGCTCCACCTACGACTTCTCTGGGGACAGCGTGTCTTGACTCAAGATGTGTAACAAATAGTCTAACGTCCGGAACGCAAGGTGACATTTGGAAGGGCGAGCCGTCAATCTCGCCTGACGTAGCCGTTCCAAAATGTCAGCTAGCAGAGTGAGGTGATCATTCCACGTCTCTGTGGCTAGCAAGAGATCATCCATGAAGTTGTGAACACCCCTTTCGCGCAAGGGTTTCAACAACTTTTGCATCATTCTAGTGAAGACTTTGGGTGCATTCTGGACTCCGAATGGCATGACTAACCATTGGTAGGTCTCGTCGGGAGTAGCAAAAGCAAGCCTTGCCCTATCCTCCTCCCTTAGAGGAATTTGCGAATAGCCCTTGGACAAATCCAGCTTCGAAAAATACTTCGCTCTCGAGACAGAAGGGAAAATATGTTTTGGGTCAGGTAGCATTTCGACTATAAATTCGGTCACCTGATTCACCTTCCAGTAGTCGACAAAAAACCGATGGGTGTCATCCTTCTTCTGCACCAAGACTACAGGAGAACTGTAAGGAGAATCGGCGGGTTCGATTACTCCCAGAGCAATCATTTGTTCGATCTCTTCTCTTACCACTTGTCGTTTCGCGTGGGGCAAAGGGTATGGTATCCGCTGGACTGGCCGGTCATCCACCAGCTTTAACCCGAACTCGACAAGCGACGTTCTCTCAGGTATTTCCGTAAGCACATCGGAACACTGCATCAGCAGCGTCTCTGTCTCTTCCCGCTGCTCCGCAGTCAAGATGGGATCGCACACCACGTCCGAGGGTGTCTCAGCCCTCGTTAATGGACAGCTCAGGACGGTGTTCGCACCTTCCGTGTCGCCTTCAGCGTCCTCGGTGACGAACGTGGCGACGAAAAATCGCTGGCAGTCTCTCTTTTTCGGTATCTCTTAAGGAGATTAGCATGATACAGCTTCTCCTTAGTCGGTAGCCGTATCCGATAGGTTTGACCCCCGACCTTCCCGGTTACGACGTACGGCTCCCTCCAAGAAACTTGCAGCTTGTTGTGTTCTTTAAGCAACAGCAACAACATTTTGTCCCCTACTTCATACTGGCGTGGTTTCTCGCGCTTATTATAGTACTCCGCCTGACTCGGCTTCGCTCGGTTGAGGTTCTCATGCGCGTGGGTACAATCTTCTTCCAGTTTGTTTCGCAAATCCGCGACGTACTGATAGATAGGATGTACTTCTTCGACAGCGTGATCGTCTCTCCACAGCCGTCTCAGTACGGCTATGGGACCATGTACGGTCCTGCCATACAAGGGGTCAAAGAGAGAAAACCCTAAACTCGCTTGTGTACTTCCCGATATGCAAAAAGCATGGCAGGAATATACCGATCCCAATCTTTGGGACGGCCTTCACACAGCTTCTTAAGCGTGTTTTTCAGAGTCCCGTTAAACCGCTTGACCAGTCCGTTACATTAGGGTTGAAACGGTGTAGTCGTGAGGCGCTTAATCGACATCAGTCGGTCCACCTTTCCCATCACGTGACTCATGAATTGTGTCCCTTGATCGGACAGAATCTCGTCGGGAAGTCCGACTCTTGACCAAATCCCAAACAGGGTTTCAGCAACGGTTTCTGAATCAATATTACGTTACGCGACAGCCTCCGGATAGCGTGTAGCGTTATCAACGACCGTTAAAATATACCGATTTCCTTGTGACGACGTGGGTTTTATCGGTCCGATAAAATCCATCGCGACGCGTCAAAATCGTTCATCGATAAGGGGTGTACTCCCGAATGGGACGGGTCGATGATCCGTTTTCGGTGCCAATCTCTGACACTTGGCGCAGGAGAGACAGAACCGCTTAACATCTTGGACCCCTGGCCAGTCGAATCCCTTGACAAGACGGTCATGCGTATTGGCAATTCCCATGAGACTTTCATGCGTGAATTCAACGCTTCAACTCGCTTTTCCTTTGGCACGACGACTTGCTTGAAGTGCTCGTATCCTTCCCGGTGTGGCGATACAAGATCCCCTTCTTGTATACAAACTTTACCGCGCCATTCGGAGTTTCTTTCTCCGTTCCATCGGCAGCGTATTTATTCAACTACGTCAGAGTTGCGTCTTCCTGCTGTAGATTCCTCAGCTTGACCAGTGTTGACGTAACTTCCATCGGCATCGGTTTCGTCTGGCGACTCTTGGACCTGGTTTCCACATGTCTCACCGGCGTCGGTGCGCAGGTTTCGGTGTTCAGTTGCGACAACACATAACGACATCCCAGTATGACGTCATGTGATAGCCCATCCAAGCACGCAGCTTCAATTTTCCCCTTCAGGTACAGTGAATGGAGGTCAGTGACAGCCACTGGCAATTAATCATGCGCGCTGTTAGCGTACTGGATCTCAATTACCTCCCCTGTGTAGTCCTCAGGCTTCACGTATTTCTTGTCGACAAAGGCGGGCACGCTACACCCAGTGTCGTACAAGAGGGTGGCACCTTCTCCACTGACAGCTGCGGACGCGAGGTTTGCTGGTTTATACCTTGCCTCCGTCTCGCACTTCTTCATAGCGACGGCATTCACCTGGCTCTGCCAGCCCTTTGGACAGTCCCTTGCAAAACGCAAGTGCGCTTGCAGTTGTAGCGCGACGGCGGCCCTCGCAGTCCTAAAAGGCCCGTTTTCGTGAGTGAGGCCTGTCCGGGTTTATGGGTGGCATCCTTACCTGCAGATCCCCCTCCGACCTTCCCGTCGCCCAGACGGTTACGGACAGCCGGCTCTCCCTCAACCACACGGCGTGACTCAGTGGGTCGGGATCGGTCCGTACCCCCGGAAACTCCACTCTTCGGGTGTGCCTGCTCGTATCTCTATGCCATGTTGGCGATCTCTTCGAGAGTCCTGTGGCCTCTCTCTGCTAGGAACACTGTCAACTCGCGACGGTAAGTACTCACGACATGCTCCTTGAGTATAACCTCGCGTAACCTGTCGTACGATCGTTCGACTTCTGTCATCTTTATCCACTTCTCAAATAACCATCGAACACGGGTGTGGAATTGAGAGTGGGTTTCCGTTGCCTTTTTCGTCGATTCCCGAAAACTTTTACGGTACGTTTTGGCGGTCAGCCGATAATGGCAAAGAAGGGCCTTCTTGAGCGCGTTGTAGTCGTTAGCTTCTTCTGCGACTAAGTTATGGTAAACTTCGCGAGCTGCACCTTGTTAAAAGGCCGAGACGTTAATCGCCCAATGTTGCTCAGGAATTTTATGAACGCACGCGAGTTTCTCAACTTGCACAAGGAAATCGTCAATGGACTCTTCTTTGTCGTTGAATCGCGGCATACTTATCTAAACCATTCGGTGGTCGATACTCGGCCGTACACTCCCTCCAGAATTGGTACTAGAGTCGTCCCTATTGACGGTCCTAGCTTCTACCCTTAATTTCTCCATTTCGAGAGTGTGAGCGAGCTCTCTTTCTTTCGCGGTCGCTGCTATCCTTCTCATTTCTTGCTATGAGAAGGAAATACTCATAACTTAAGAAATGTCCTTGCCCATGGTGAGAGAGAGAGAGAGAGAGAGAGAGAGAGAGAGA
>JAECUM010034856.1:0-45431 GCA_016617855.1 Megalonaias nervosa
GTCATCGACGTCTTTTCCAAATTTGCTTGGGTCGTACCATTGACTTCCAAATCGAGCAGTGAGTTAGTGCGAGACCTGCAACTGGTGTTGAAACAAAGCGGGCGTCACCCTTTTCGATGGCAAACTGACAAAGGCACCGAATTTCTAAACCAAGCTTTCCAGAAAGAATTGAAGAAACGTGACATTCATTTTTTCACCACCAAGAATCCTGAAGCCTAAGCCAGCATCGTGGAATGTTTTCAACGCACCTTGAAAGAACGCATGTGGAAATACATCGACGTCTTGCCACACCTCGTCCAATCGTACAATCAATCTTACCATCGGAGCATAGGGTGTGCCCCCCAAGAAGTGACTCCTGACAACGAAGTGACCGTCTTTGAGCGTCTGTTTGGTCCGTCCTCGACAGTGCCTGTCCCCACGAAAGGTGGAGTATTGGCAGCAGGAGATTGAGTGCACATTGGCAAAACCAAACGCACTTTCGACAAAGGTTACTTACCCAATTGGACCAACGAATTGTTTCGTGTCACCGAACGTGTGCGTGGCCGTCATCCTCCCGTCTATAAATTAGAAGACCTGAACGGAGAAGTGTTAAAAGGAACGTTTTACTTGTCCGAGTTACAACGTGTGACCAAAAAAAAGACGACGTGTACGAGATATAAAGCATTCTTGATCGAAGAACCC
The DNA here is from genome assembly GCA_016617855.1 of Megalonaias nervosa. Classification (NCBI taxonomy): domain Eukaryota; kingdom Metazoa; phylum Mollusca; class Bivalvia; order Unionida; family Unionidae; genus Megalonaias; species Megalonaias nervosa. Next base: position 682 of record JAECUM010034856.1, read on the forward strand.
GAAAAGTAGGAAGAAACGTGTCAAAGAAGTCAAAGTACGTTGGAAAGGATATCCTCCCAGTTTTGACTGTTGGATCGACGCTTCGCAACTCATCGACTATAAAAAGAAGTGACCATCATGCCCTTCAACACAGCCTCAGTTACTACAGTGACCACTCCGTCGCCCAGTTCTTCTCTGCAAGATCTACAAAAGCAACCCTTGTGGGTGTGGCGTGGAGAACGTGTGCCTAAAACGCAAATCGTCTTTTTTCTGCCAAATCTTTGTGGTGTATTGTGTCATCGGTGCTGCCATTGCCAATTTGAGTTTGCAACAAGGAGACACACAATTGTGGACTATTTTACTTAGCAGTTGCATTGGTTACCTTCTTCCCAATCCGTCTCTGAAATATTCGTCCAACGGAAACAACAACAACAACGGTGGCCTTGCTTCCAACGTTAGTCACCAATCCAATCAGAACAATCCTCTTTTAGACACTCCTCTGACTTCCAGTGACTCCTCGGGCACTAGAACGTTGGAATTATGAACAACCAATTTTGCTTAACGTTACTCAGTGACAGTTCCATGGAGGTGTTCCCCAATAACACTTTGTGCTGTTACACGGCCAGATTACCTCAAGCCATCTAATTGGATCACGAAGCCCATTGGGAAGTGGCTTTAGTGGAAATGATTCACCCTACACAAATCAAAAACATCATCAAAAATCAAAATACTTTTACGGTAGAAGTTCATGACGAACAAGTGCAACAAGCCTTGGATGAACGTAGCAGTATAGCTGACTCTATGAAATTACAAGACCCCAAAACTAAACGAACCACTTATCTGTTGAAAATTCCTGTGGGCTATTATTTTAGTGGTCAACATTTGGTGAACACCATGGCTGACAGGTTCAATTTCATGTTTGGTAAAGTCTTGGAGAAAAGCAGAAAAAGTGTCACGATCGATTACCACAAAATATCTCGTCGCCTACTAATCAAATTTTCTGAGGACAAAGTATTGGCTATTACATTTTGTCCTGAATTGTATGACATTATGGGTGGAGACCCCAAGTTCATCAAGATTGCAAACGAAATACCAGCCGTGACCAGTAACTCAGATTTTGGGAGATATTTAGATTCCCTGTAGAAATGAACCAAGGACTGAATTTGATGTTTGTATACTCCGATGTGGTGGAGTACAACGTGGTGGGACACACCTCCGTACCGTTACTGCGTGTCATTCCTTTCAAAGTGGATTCTGTCACTGCTGCTGACGAGGAAGGTAGAAACACCTATCACGTTCACCGCAAATTTGTACATCCTCACTATCTGCCCGTCAGTAAGTCTTATTTCGACACTGTCAACATTACTATAAAAGGAGATCTGGGACAACCTATTTCATTCACTAAAGGGAAAGTCACAGTGAAACTCCATTTTCGAAAACGATTACTCTAACTTTTTGTCAGTCATGTATCCTGTGTACCAAGGAGTCGCTCGACAGCGAGGACATGGTTTAGGTGATATGCTCAAATCGGTCTTTCGTGCAGTGGTTCCCGTTTTGAAACCGACGGTTACACGGGGATTGCACGCCTTAAAAGATGCCGCGTTGACGCAAGGTACAGAATTTCTCCAAAATGTCATCATTGACAAACAAAACCCCAAAGAAGCTTTCTTGAGAGCAGGAAAAAATGTCTTGCTTCAAACGGGCAAAGACCTTTTGGGTCGGCGAGAAACTCCTATAAATGCCCTGGGCAATGCCAAGTCAGTTATTCCTCCTTCCCTGACGCCACAGCAAGGACAAGGCAGAAAAAGACGACGAAAACACCCCTTCAGAGGACTTCACACCCCTAGAGCTAGAAAGTCTAAGAAAAGAAAAACCGTCCGAGAGTTAGACGTTTTTGATTATTAAAAAAAGAAAATGATGCACCGAGAGTCTTGTGCTTGTTCCAAGTCGGAACTGGATCTGTTTGCTATGCCACCCACCATGATGACGAGGCAATAATCCCAATGGGTCGAATTTCATCCCGTCTCCTCTTTGTCGGATTCAGGTCCCACTGAGTTTGAAATCAAAGGACAGCCAGAAGATTATCTCGATCTGAATAGCAGTTACTTGTACCTGAAACTGAAAGTGATCAAAACCGACAACACCAATCCGGGAGCCGATGCCAGAGTAGCTCCCGTCAACAATTTCATGCATTCCATGTTCGGCGAAGTGGATTTGTACTTGAATAACAAACTGGTCAGCAGTAGCATGGATACTTACCCTTACCGAGCGTACCTGGAAAATCTCTTGACGTACGGAAAAGAGGCCAAGAACACTCATCTGGATGCTTGCGTGGAATGGAAACCTGACACAGCAGGTGAAGACACGTTTAACGACACAGCCCTGACAGCCGATGACAATCCTCACAATGTGGGTTTTAACAACCGTCGAAGGAAAATCCTGCAAGGTCGTAGTTTAGAACTGATGGATCATTTGCATTTGGATATGTGGTTGCAAGACAAGTATTTGCTGAACGGTGTGGATATTCGCCTGAGACTCAATCTCAGCAGTGTCGCTTTCCATTTGATGGGTCATGCCAAAGAGTACAAAACCATCATCCAAGAAGCCATACTTTACGTGTGTCGTGTAGAAGTGTTACCTAAAGCGGGAAACGACATCAGTCAAACGTTGAGCAGATCGACCGCCAAGTATCCGATATGACGTGTAGAAGTGAAAACATTCACTATTGCTGCTAGACTCCGATCCAAGATCGAAGATCATCTGTTCCAAGGACAGTTACCCAAACGTTTAGTCGTTGGCATGGTCAATAATGCAGCCCTCAACGGAGCCCACGATCAAAATCCTTTCCAGTTTATGCACTACAGAGTGTCCAAGATAGAAGTCAGTCGCGATGGCAAGACTTTGTGTACCAGACCCTTCGAACCTAACTTTGCCCAGAAGAATTACTCGAGATCGTACTTGTCCCTGTACGAAGCAACGGGGAAACTAGGAACCAACGCCAGTCACGGTATTTCGTACGAAGATTATGTCGGAGGTTACACTTTGTGGGCCTTTGATTTCGCTCCAGACCAAGGCAGCGACGAGGGACATTTCCACCCTATAAAATCCGGTCAACTGCGTGTGGAACTTCAGTTTGCAGAAGCTCTCACTGAGACGGTCAACGTCATCCTGTATGCTGAATTCGATAATACAATAGAAATGAACAGTTCATTTAGAATTGACCCGGCATCGCAACGCTGTCTTAGGAAAGTAACCATTAAAGTTGCCGACCATAACTACTTCATGGGAACCCCATGTCAAATAGTCATTTTACAAAGGGAAGCTGGTATGCATCTTATTTCTCAGATTCTAGGCTGTCATAATCTGACGAAAGAAATAATTATCTTGGGGAAAAATTAGGGACCGCTGATTACGATTGGTCAGTTAAAATTAAGGCGTACATCTTGGAAGTAATGTTGAATTTAAAGTACCGGCCTTGGTGGAAATTCTTTAGTCCGAGAGTTCCAGCGAGAAGACAAGACTTGATTAACTCCGGGGAGAACTAAAGAATAGTGCTTTCCTCGTTAAAACAAGTAGGGGGACCGGATGGTTGTCTTGTAAAAAAGACAGGTTTTAGTGCTAGGGCGCACATTTTCTTAAGAAGAAAAGCATTAAGGTACGCAATTTTACTTTTTCATGTAATTTTCTTTTTTGCTTGGCTTGTTTATGTAAATGTGTTTGATATGACTAGGATCCATACTCTGTATCGTTTCTTCGATTTCGTGGAAATCTGCTGATATGCTAGAGTTGTTATGCAATTTATTTGTTTAATTTACAGTTAACAGTTCCTTGATAGAACTGACTAACTGCATGCGATCCAAATTTTCAGATGTGTAGGATTTCATAGCGTTATATGAATTGTCTATTAGGACGATACTGATTATCGTGAGTTAACGATAATTGCATATTTATATCTGCTTTTGTAATGATTAAATAATCTTGGAGGTTAGGGATTGCTGTGAGCTAGAAGTTAGCAAATCTTATGCAATATTAATCGAGCATGTATCTTATAGAGTGGGACTGACTAGGTTGGATGTCTAATGAGTCATGTGGTAGCGTATGCAGAGAAATACGGGAATGTTTATATGCACCGCTCACATGTTAATTTGTGGTCAGTCACTGTGAAGTGATGGAGATGATCTATCAAATTAGGTCAGACTTGGATGTATATTACAGGGGTCGTTTGTAACTAGAGATAGCAATTGTACCTTACTCAAAATACAGTCTAAATCTGTAATGATCTTGAATCGTTAAGGTCACCTAATGTCAGAATTTATGCAGTGTTTGGATAGCTAGTTTATGCTTTCTGAATAACGAAAGTGAGAGAATTTTATATACGTATAGAAGGTGATACATATAGAGACTTAGTGGTAATCTTGTCATGCAGGGAAACAGCTCTCTGGAACAGTCGGGAACAGTCTGAAAGACGGAGGTCCGGAAAAGAGATGAAGCAGTCAGGATAGAAAGATCAAGGGAGATCAAACGTATACACGTAAAGGTGTGAAGACGTGTGATACACGGAGACAAAGAAGGAAGCGACGCTATGTGATGTAAATCAGGCGTGGACATTGTGCTCTTTTCACCACTCGTTATCATGATGAAATTAATCCATAATAGAACACTGCTACTGAAATTCTGTAAACGTAAATTTGTTTAAATTGAAGCTGACACTATTATTTTCTGTTAATGATTAAATGGTTATTCTCTTGCCTAAAGGGGGCTCATATTGTATTATTTCTTCTCAATAGCCTTGCTCAGTTCTCAATTGATGTTCTATCTATCCACTCACACCAGGCAATAAAATCGAGGGAGGTCATCCTCTAGATAAGACAGCCAAATCTAATTAACCATCCTTCTTTTCCAAGAGGGACAACGTTACAATACGTTACAATATATATATATATATATATATATATATATATATATATACCAAATTACTAAGCTATACATACACATGTACCATGGTACTCAGGTATTGATGTACCATATTACTCAGCTATACATACACATACATACAGTTATACATACACATGTACCATAGTACTTATATATTCAGTCAAACCCACTTATCTCGACCTTGGTTATCACGAGAACCCGTGTATGTCGAGCATTTTGGTCTGGCCCTGAAAAAATCCTTTGTTATGCTAATTTTTCCCCGCTTATCTCGAACCAATTAAGTCGATAACCCCGTTATGTCGAGCATAAGTTTCGGTCCGAAGTAACATGTGGACCCGCTTAATTCGACGAAATGCAACTTTTAATGTCCATCTCAGAGAAATTATACAAGAAATGATCTGGCATTTCCGCTATTGCCAGTACCTCGTACTGGCAAGAATGGAAAAAGTCGGTACAAGACCAAAATTTACCGGTATAAAAGCTAATCAACCAATCTCATCAATGCATGGATTATCACTTGCACAGAGTGAAGAAAAGATTATCTTGTAAACAGTACTTTAGAGTAAGGAAATTGAATGAAATCATTTCTGACCTTTACGTAAGCTGCGTTCAAAATGGACATTGTCACATGTCCACACCACAACAATATAGTTCGTCCCACATAGCATCGCGAATTTGATCTTATCTATAACTCGCAAAATTATTAGTTTAACATCATTAAATGTAGCTAAAAATACCTACTTTGTTTTACACAATATATTATGACAAATTCGGTAATAATTAAAGTGTTTCCATGCTTGGTGCAAATGTAATCCGTCAGTATCAGCATTGGGTTAGATCACGTGACTCACAATAATCTATAAATAGAAACCTGCAAAACTCCAAACTAAGCTGCCCTCCCCCTTAACCCTGCCCCCACACACATTGGTTATTAATTTCTTTTGAACAAGAGTAAACAAAAGCATCAACGGTATTGTAAAAAAGAAAATCCATCGCGCCCAGTATTTTTTTGATGAAATTGTCGATCGCTGTACCATGATTACATATTCTTCAACACAAACGGAATGAAGCAGAAGGCAGCTGATAGGATTAAAATTTGAAACAGAAAGCAGAGTGCTTTCTTTTGTGTTGTTTTTATCTTGAGTTTCAAAGTCTTGCACTCCATCAAAGAGATTAGCCGTTAGCCGACCCTCCTTCTGGTGCTGTGTTCTTGCCGACGATCACTGATCAAAGTCAGGAGGGATATGGCACTACAACTGTATGAATTGAATAAGTTGTCTTCTAACAGCATGAATGGAATGAGTTGGCTTCATACAGAATTTGATGATGAGACAGTTAACTTTAAACACTTGAAACTCATTTTACAGTTTGTCGGCATAAATACCGACAGCCCCATCTTTTTTCAGTACACAAGCAAACTTCATCCGTAAAAACCGGCATATACTGGTGTAAAGGAACCTCTGACGATCAAACAAAAAAAAGATGGATTTTCACGCACGATATTGGTCGGACACATTTTGTTGCTAGTCACAAGTCAACTCTAAGAAAAGAAAATACCTTCAGAAAAAAAGTGTAGTCCTACATGTAAATGTACTTCAATTGGCCTAGATTTTGGATAGCATGAGAAAATCATTGTCCTACTTAGACTACCAAAGGGATGAAGCTATTCACAGGGAAATAAAAATGACTTTAAACCAGTGACCTTGTTGCAGTACCTTATTGCTGTAAAAATATGTGACTTTTTAATCTCATTTAAAAGACCGCCAATCTTCTTTTTTGTGCAACCAGGCATGAACTATAGGGCTAAATTTATTTATTTCAGGTGCTATGGTATTTTTATAAGTTTTAGAAGAGAAAATACATTTGTGTTTAGATTTTGTAAATTCTCTCCATAATTTAATAATAATATGTCTGTGGTAGAGGAGTAGCTCTATAGTTAAATTTGGAGGCTGTGATCCTGGGTGAATTCCATATTATCAGCAGCTGCTCTAAGGCAATGGTGTCAAGTTACAGTTCTAGTTGAGAAATTGAAACAAAGAAGTCAGTAGGACAGTTGGATTGTGAGTTTGTAAAGCTAATTAAAATCAATTATAACAAGTTTGCTTTAATACTTAAACACTAAAATTAGTGACCAGTTGTAGGGAAATTTGAATCTCTTTTAGTAGGTATAAAGTGCTTAAGATAGAGTTAAGTAGTTCTAGTTTAATTTTGAATTAATTTGCTCATAAGGATAAAGTTTACAAGTAATTTCCTACTTAAAATAATATTTTTGAAAGTTCTAACATACATTATCAATGGGAAAAGAGTGTGTATGGAGAGTAGACATATGAGTTTATTTTGGATTACATAAGTTAGTTTTTGTGCATTTTGATATGTAGATTAGAGTTAGATAAAGGGTCTGCGCCTAACACAATCAGACCAGAAGTTAGTTTAGAAAAGGTCTTCAGAGAATGCTCTCTGTGAAGTCATTTAGGATTGTTTTTAAGCCAGGTCAAACATAGTGCAAGGGAGTCAGCATGAAGAACCCAAACTGTAGTAGCGACTTTTTGATGTAACTGCGCTATGGGAAATTAGTCACAAGCATGAGGGTTTTTCTTTTCTACCTTTATTGGAACTCTGATACCTCTAGTTCTTCTCTAATGGAACTCTGATGCCTCTAGTACCATTTTTATAAGTCTTTGGTATGACTCAGCTGGGGTCGAACCTGCGACCTCTCGCATCCGAGGTGAATGCTCTAACCACTAGGCCACTGGAGTGGTCTGAATGAGTGAATTATCCAGATAATTGATGCGCTAATGATTTTATTTTTGTTAACTCTAGATGAATACATAGTCACATTTCTGATATACAACCATTTTTTCACTTTTTTAAATTTTGCCACATGTTGCACAGTATGAGAAAATGCTGAATGGACAAATACTGCAGAGTATCTACAGTGTTCAGTTGATGGTTGGGGGTTGGTGGAGGGAATGGATATATAGTATTAGAAGAAGCTAACTGCACTGAAATGCAAGTATGTTACTTAGTGCCAAAGCAATATAAGTTTGAATGCCACCTGTTGTGCTGCCACTGCCCTACACTAAAATTTCCATGCTATGTACTATCATGGCATACTGACATTCATATTATGTAGTTTGCAATAGAAAAAGATTCTCCTAAACACTAAATGTTGTTAAAATATCTCAAAACTTAATACCTCAGGTGCTGTCTTTTTTTAATAGTCATTTATTTTTTCTTCCACCAATAATTCTTTCAGTGTGTGTACATGTTTTTGTGCACACAAATATACGTCTGTCCAAGCAGGGATTTACACATTTTATAAAAGTCAGCTTGTCCAGAGTAAGCTGACTGGAAAATTGAATTTGCCCTTGGAAAATGTGAGCTTGCCCCAAACATAATATCCCAAGATAAGTAAAACAGTAAGATGAAATATGTTATGTTTTTCAGGAAATCACATTATATTGAAACTTTTGTTTACTTTGTATTGATATTGGCACCTTTGCAGCAATATATTTACACTCACAACTGTGGGATTTCTGAACACTTACTTTATCTGTTTATTTAACAACTATCATCTAGTCACCTTGAACTCGATGACATGCATCAAACTATTTGTCTGACTTTTGAGAATGATTTGAGAACTCTTACTTTTTGTCCATTTAATTGTTTGCCATGAAACAGATATCGAGTCTCCTGTAATTATCATGTAAAAAGCATATCATAAACACTGCTTGTGGGTGCTTCATTTTCCTAGCATCAATCATTCAGTCTGAGCTCATATTGTTGCTTACAATTCACCTATTAATCGAACATATACTATGTAATATAATACTATGGCACATGTATGATTTATGGGTAAATTATACACAACAATACAAAACCCACTGATTATGAAATGTTCCTGGTAGTTAATTGTTACAGACAAGTGCCTAATTTTCCAAAAACACACCTGTCAAAGAAATATCATGAGTTGTAAATTTAGCAATTCATAACTGTTTCCCATAAAATCGGCAAATGCATCAAAACAATAATCGAAAAACAGATTGTGTTTAGTCAACATTCTGATGTATTGCCCAAGGTGAATCTCTGATATATGATACAATGTAACTTTTAAGTTAAAATATAAATAGTCATTCAGTATTTGTCAAAACTTGCTTTAAATAGTAAATATTAAATAGTAAATATTAAATATTTCTGACTGAGAAAATGTGAGATTGAACTTCACATTGACCACGAGATGTAAATTAAAATTAAAAAAAAATGAAAGAAACTGCAGTGAGGTAAGCAGAAGAAGAATCTACTTAATATAAATAAAGGTTTTGATATATATATATATATATATATATATATATATCACGGTGATATTGCAGGCATAAAACTTGCAGATCATAAAGCATTAGGAACTGAATACAGTCCATTTTTGTAAATTAACTTGCAGATTTACTTTATTTTACCAAGTCCACAAATGTTAAAAAAAAATGTCTTGTATCTATCTCCCAGTTTTTAAAACTTGCCTTTAGACATGTGCCTTGTAAACTTGAGCTTGCTCAAAATTTGAGCTTGTCCCAGAAGTCAGGCAAGTGGATGTGTAAATCCCTGATATGTGTGTATGTTGGTAGTCTTAAGTGTTCATATATATCTTACATTTCATTCTTCTTGAGACCGCTTCGGTGCCCTAGTGGTTAGAGAAAAATACAACACATTCAACCATTTCAACATTTTTTTTAAACATACTGGTTGAATGTTATCAAACAGCCAACACTTGGCAGGTTGCAAGTTTAGATGTTTGTCCATTGATAAATACTTTCAAACTGCCTTAATAATTTAAAAACATACTTGCTTAGTAGCCATATTTTACTCTATCTTTCTTAATATCAGTTTCTTCTGTTTAATGTTATTGGCCAAAAATTAAAAGCTTAATAACTACTCCTTGCTAATATGAGATGTCATGTTAAATAAGTACAATGGAACTTACAATAATGGTCACCTCCTTTAAACAACCATCTCAAAATTATCATGCCAGTGTCTGCCTTTTCCAGAAGCCTTAGTTTTTCTTCCTCAACAGCCCAATTCTTTGAAGGATTATTACATGTGAAATTATGGAGTAATGAACTTATTGACAATCAATATTTTTTACATGATTAAGTGTCCAAGCAATTAATATTATTACCTATCTAATTGTCAATCAATAATTTTACATATCTAAGTGTCCATGCAGTCAAGATTTTTACATATATACGTGTCCAAGCAGTCAAAAATGTACAGATTGGTGTCCAGTTTCTTGTGTTGCTAATAACTGAATATATCTCAATTAGAGGATATTTACATACAAAAGCATGAAACATACCCCGTCTCCATATGTCCATAAAATTATATTTACATTTTTTTTCCAATTAACATCAGCTGAAAACCATGGGCTTCTTTTACCCAAAGCTCGAAGGTAGTATATGTTGGTAATTGAATTTGTTCTGTTTGACACTACTATTGATACAGTATAAGAAACTTTTTGTGCAGTTATTACAATTATTAAAATCTGTGTAGCACCTTTCTTCATTATTTAAAAAGAAATAAAATTCACAACTACACAAATTCATAGCACTGTGATACACTTAAGGAAAATGTTATGTCATATCAATGACACAATGATGTAATGATAAGGTAATATCAATGACATGATAAGGTAATGATTAGGTCATTTCAAGCTGAACACTAATTGATGATTTTCAACATCCAACATAATTAAACAAATGGTTAGTAAATAGAGGACACAGTGTACCACCATTTGCCTTATGATATTTTTTAATGTAATTTAAGGAAAGGAATCTTTTAGTCCATGGTCTATTTTGGTCATTTCTTTCACTCAAAATACTATCTGTACCTTCAAAGAACTTGTGTCAGGACATTTTGAACTTCTACCATAATATTAAAATGAATTAATACAGAAAAGAAAAACTTCATAAAAGATATGTTTATTTATCTATCCGAATTACATTTCTTTCTAAACTTCATTATATGTATATCCTCACTTCTGAAATGAGTGTCTTGTCTATCACGCGGTATTTCTTCCACATTAAATTTCTGCCTTACCAGCTGAAAGTAAAAAAAAACGACATATTACAATAAACATTATTTGATTACAATGTTTCTTTCTATTTCTATGTTTCCATGTCATTTTCATTTACTGTACACAATGCTGTTGATTTAAACAAAAATTATCGCATTCAGTGTCATCTAATTTAAAAGCAAAACCTCCTTTATATTTGTTCATGGACAGAATAAAAAGATACAAAATTAAAAACAAAAAATGTCTTGGGTGTTAATGTAAAACATAATGATTCAAGTATATAAATTTACTATGTATCAATAACAAGTTTTCAGTAAGTTTCCTAGCTACCTGTATGCAAACATGCACATGTATACAAATGAGTGAAACAAATGGTCCATCAAATTTTCAAATCACCAGTGTTTTTGAAAATGTCATACACACTGTTAGTGCTCAATATATGCCAATAATAATCTTGGAAGTGTCTGCTTACAACAAAGTAGTTATTAATATTAGTTGTAGTACTGGTAGTCAGCATTTCCCTTTACCCTCATATGTACATTTGAGACCCCAAAGATTTAATTTGACCCCACAGTTGTGACATCAAGGTTTGATATCTACCCAACCTGACCTCCACTTTTGACATCAAGGGGAATTTTGAATCTCAATCTTGCACAACTAGGGTCTATTGGAAATGCTTTGTAGTACGTACGCATATAAACAGACCATCACACTGGACTGGAATTTTGTCTTTCAGCATATACCCTGCCTAATATCATTTCTATTCAAGTTTCACCACAAACAGAAAAAGTATGGCCATCTTTGTGCAAACTATTTGACCAAATGCCAAGAAACTGTTCTCTGGTGTTCATGAGTTGGCCTGCCCTAAAAACCCAAATTATTTCAGAACAAGAAACATGGTCAGTCAAAGCTTGGCATGTTCTGCCATTGTTGATCTTGTCTACTCCCGTCTATGCAGCAGTGTGGTTTCTTAACCTAGGAATGAGGCTCTTAACTCTTCTCTGACAACATCTTTGGTATCAGGGTAAAAAGAATCAGAACATCACTGTACTCGGGTCAAGAACCTTGTTCTCATGTTTCATGCAAGGACACCATTTGTGTATTTACTTTCAGCTAGGCAGTTTATTATTATTATTATTATTATTATTGATTTTCTTCTCCATATTGTTTCAGAATGCCATACAGTCTTAAAAGATAACTGAAAGCTCCAGCTGTGATACTGACATTGTAATATGTAAAACACTGAATGGTGATCCACCTGAGATATTGACACTGTAGTATGTAAAACAATGAATAAGATCAAGCTGAGATCTGACAATATAGGATATAGAACAGTGAAGGGTAATTATACTGAGGTAGTGACAATGTAATATGCAAAACAGTGAACGATGATCCAGAAGTTATGTAATGCAGAACTAAGCAATGTAACTTTAGATATCATAAACCAACTGACAAACAGTCAACTAGTTATAATTAAGACATACATGCTTCTAGACTGGTTTCATTAATCCAATGCTAACTATAGCTATATAACATTGTTACAATTGATAAATGACCCAACAGTCAAATAAAAAAGTTTTGCAATAGCATTCTCCGTTATTACAAGTTTAAGAAATGTACTGAAATCTGGTAACTGTAGATGGTTGAGAACATGGGTTATTTTATAGAAACCAAATCCATAACAGAAAGATGTATGGGGGGATGGATGAAATACATTCTCCTTTATGGCTGACATATTAATGTCTCTACAGACCAATTTAAACAGTTTACTTGTCTATGAGTACACAGGCTGGAAATTTAAAGTGGACTATAACTATTGTATATGACACCAGGCAGCCATTGGGCTTGTTCTTAAGATATGAAAAATGTCTAGGGTTAGCAGGTAAACGATGGAACCTAGCTACTCTTTTAGGAAAATGTAACAGAAAATGTAACACAAGAAATCACCATACAAGAATCTAATCAAAATGCCAATCAAAATTCTGGTGTTAAATTTCTCCACAGGCAACTGGTAAATGGTATTCAATGAATCTAATGACAAAACTAGAAACATAAAAGAAACAAAATTATGTACTAAATGATGACATTCATTGTATTGGTTGAATGATCTCAGAGGACTAATTAACACTGCAGCCATAAGAATGTGACCTCCAATGTAACAATTTCTGATCCTTTCTATTACATCCGTTCATGTAGAGCTGGTACATAAATTTTATCACAACATATTTTGTGTAGATATTCAAATTTTTTTCTTCATTTGCCATCCATTTATTCAGAGACATTAAATTATTTTCATGTGCCATCTGTTTATCCAATAGATTACATGTACATGATGCCACAAACAAGGATTAACAGTTAGTTATATATTAATTTAAAATCTTTTTATCTAACAGCAACGTTTATCAATGTTATTTGCGGCATGGGTTCGACAGCTAAATTGTTACTGTAATTTGTTAAAAATAAATACTGGAACAATTTAATGGCTCGTTGTCATTCCATAGCCAAATCATTTCGTACCCAGTGGATATTGGTTGTTTTGTACCCAAGGTGCAGGTCGTTTCATACCCATTAATTTACAAAATTATTAGTGCCTGAGCAAAACAAATTTAAATTTCTGAAGATAAAATAAATCCCCAGTAAACAAGTGAGGTAATTATAGTATTAAAGTCAAATAATTCTTGACACAGAATTTATTAAGATTTCTCTGAATCAAAAGACTGCTGAATAACTGAGACCTCATGTAATTATTTCAAAGTAAAATAAAAACAAATAATCAAACACGTGTGAAACTGAACTAAGCTTAAAAGTTTCAACATGGATTTTAACATTTGATAACTCAACATTTCAATTATGCTTCCCGTTAAAGTATACTGGATTCGGCCAATGTGGGTATGTGAGAAAGCTTGTCAGTAGCTTCTCGTGGGTCGGTGGGTCTTTTGGGGGTTTTCCTGGGTTCTTCCTTCACTATTAATACTGGCCACCATGCATAGCCTATCGTGTGCTGAAAAATGGCATTAAACCCTACAACAACAACAACAACCGTTAAAGTATACAAGGTCATGTAGAATTCATATAATATTATCCCTTAATTATGTTCCTATTATAATCATTACTATTATTATCCATTTTTATATAGCCGTTACTTCACTAACATGTAGATTCATTTTAGCACTGATCGTTTGTGTAATTACCTTTGTAATTTTGTATGCCTCTATCTATCTGTCTATCACAAAGGGAATAAAAAGCATACAGAAATAGTTTAAACAGTTTGAAATATGTATGAAATATCTTTTTTATGATATTGGTGGTTATATTTGTACTTTAGGTACAAAATGACTATAGCATTGAGTATGAGACAACTAGCACCTTGGGTATGAAACGACCAGTACCTTGGGTACGAAACAACCATTGCTTTGGGTACAAAATGACTTGGGTATGGAATGACCAGATATGCAATTTAATGATGTAATAATTAGGTTTTTTTTAAATGTTAAGTTACCTGAAAAAATTTCCTCTGCAACTCGGGTTTGTTTCCTGTAGACCTCTCCTCATAGCTACAGTAGACTATTGTCCTATCAGAACACAGCTGATCAACTGTATTTACAAGGGGCTCCAAGGACTAAAAACATTAAGTATAGCAAGCTATATATATGGATGGACTAATATTTTTCAATTTCCATGCATAAAACACTATTATAAATAAGAAGGCATTATTACCAAGAAAAAGAAAAGAAAACAAGGTGTTGAAAGTAAAATAAGAAATACAGTGATACTATCATGACCAAACCTTAGTGCTGTGTGATGGAAGTGGCCAGTTAATGAAGGCCATGTCAGTATCAGAATTTCTTTACTGCTAACAAAATATTTGGCCAGGCAAGAAAGCATGTCAGGTTATATGAGGTCAGGCAGGGGAAGTTTCTATAATTGCATATTGTACAATATCTCAATCCAACTCATGTGCATAGGTGACACTGAATGGCAAAAATATATATGGATGGTGAAGGTCCATGCTGTAAAGAATGGAGGTAAATGAAGAACAGCCTCACGATTGTTGTAATTAATTGTTCATACTGTTACATACATATATATAATGAAACAATCAACAATACAACTAGATAGGCCTGGATATGTGCACTGGCTAACAATGAATATACCACGTGTATGTTTGTTTATGTGGTTACTGAATTTGTACATTTATAGAGGCAGATCACAAAACTAAGCCATATGCATATCAAAAGTTACAGCCTTGTACCACATTCATAAACTTGCTGGGCTTTCTAAATCTTGTTTTATATCCATAATTCAGTGTTCATAGTTTGAAAAATATATAAACAAACGTTTTTACTTAAGAATATTTGTTATGTATTTTCTTGACAAGAAATGGGATTTTACATACTGTAACAAAGAATTAAAAATGAAAAAGTTGTTTATAATAAAATTCATGATGTAGACTGTACCATATATTCTAGCTTACAAACAGACCTTTATTTCTAAAAAGCTGACTTGTGCAGTCTTCTAAGTGTGATATATAAACAAAACTAACAAAACTAGGGGTGACATTGGAAACTTGAGATGTTTCCAGTACTCATTACTGTAATTATTGTGAATTAAAAACAATTTGTATGTTTTTATGCCACTATTCCCATTCAGAAATGCATATATGGCATGTGCAGTGTTAATTTATTTCATGATGGCATTCATTACACAATACTTGTATCTAGAGTTACTTGGATTTTAAATATAATAGGTCAATTAAATACTACCCACTGTAAAGTGAAGTGTTTGACAATGATATCCACCCTGGGTTTTTACTAGCAAGTATATTTGTTTCCAGATTTGTGCAAGTTCTAACAACCCATATTTGTATAAATACGGTATCCAAAAGAATGACAATTTTGATGTAATTTGCATTTTCCTTTTCCATCAGTTAGATTTTTTTTTATTCCCAACTAATATTTCCCAAGTTTTCTGCCAGTGCATATGACCCCATAAGCTCTTGGCTTGTAAAGCAGCACTCATTTTTGAGTTGAAAATCCTTTTGAGTGAATATTTGACATTAATTCCTTTCAGCTTGTAAAGGCAGCACTCTTTATTTTCTAACATGACAACCCTTTGACTGAGCCAGAAGTCTGACACCTGCTCAGTGCCAAGCAATTGCGGGTGGTTATTTGAACTTCCTGTGATATTGCAGCAAAACTAACATGTGTTCAGTTGCAGCCTTTAACAGATTTCACAGCATGTGTGTTCAAAGTTTCACTTACAGAACCCAAGCACAGTCTATACAACAGCACCCAAATATGAAAATGAAACAGAGGCAATGGAGTCAGATGATACATAAAACGACTAGCCCATGATGATTATGCATTATTCTAGGACTTTGCAGCTATATCTGGATAACTTTCTTGGTACCAGATGACACTAGATAGTGACATTTGTAGGACACATGTACTTTCAATCACAACAATATGTGGATGTAACTTTTAACTTTGATTGTTCATTTGTCAGTGATTGTTTATTTGAGAGATGCATAGAATTAACATATTGTGGGATATTGTGAACTGAATCATTCCGAACTATTTCATAGCAGCATGTTACCTAAAACTGGATTCATGGATTCATCACGTACATGGATTTAAAACATCAAGCATTATGGCTTTGAACTGATTTAATGCGCACAAATTAGAATTTGTCAATTTTGTTTGTGTCATGTTCCACTCTCAACAAAATAATTGTGTTTTACAATGGTTCTGTCATCATCTATCCATACAATTGGCCTTGTTTATTTTTCCAAAGTGCAACTCTAACTCACAGACATGAAGTAACCACTTTGGAATGACCTGATATGCAAATACACCCCAATATGTATAAAGGTCAAAGAGAAACTGGTTTTTGTAGCTCTAAAAAGGGGGGTATGTGTGCAACTTAAAATACAGTATATGTGGCACATAGTCACAGACTATAATTATTTTATGAGATACAGAACCAGCCTATGTGCCTACAGTATTGTATTTAAAACAATGAAGGCAATAATTCATGGAAGATGATTACCCCAAAAATGTAATATATATATATATATATATATATATATATATATGTGTGTGTGTGTATGTGTGTGTGTCTCAAAAACAAACCATGCTGCATATCACTTTGTTTTAAAAATTTCTGATATGATAGATCATGCAGAGTATGCAAGCATGTTTTGCTGGCTTTACTTGTAAAGAAGAGTAAATATTAGTAAACACTAATGGTTTGATCGATGGGACCTGAAATAATATAGGATACCACACATCATATTATTGTTTCCCCCATCACATTTAAAAGGAGTTTTTAAACAACTGACCCATATGCATAGTTTTGTAATTAAAGCATCTTTACAATTTGTTCGTACAAATAGAGTTGATAAAATTCGTGGAAGAAAATAAGACCAATCAGATTAAAGACTCATCTACTATACTACTAATACCATAACAAAACAACAAAAACTAAGAACTAATTTGTGAATGCAATTTTGCACATGCATTCAAAATATAGAGTGGAAGGAAAGAAAAGCTTGGAGAACTATTGCTGCACTAAGTAGTAATGCTGGTGTCAATGATATTCTTTCATAGTATATATATATATATATATATATATATATATATATATATATATATATATATATATATATATATATATATGTATCAGGGGTCAAGCTAGACTTGCATTTTAGGGAGAAGTGACTTTTTTTGGACGGAGCAGGGAGAAGTGAGAGCTCAACAGGAAGAAGTGGATGTAAAGCAAGAAACACAATATATGTATAATTTTATACTGAAATAGTATACAACACTAACTGCTATTTATACACTATTGTCAAAGTTTTGAAACACAAGTTTGTATGTTTTTGTCATCAAATGATAATGTGGAAAATTGGGCAGTGATAGTTGCTAACTTACTTGGAAAAGGGTTAATGGTCAATCAGCTATCAAAACACATGTCTGTGGATGTGCAAGTTTGTTTGTCAGCATAACTGATGTCAAAACTAGGCCTAGCTACTGGACTGCTTGATGAATACATTTTGCTACAACACAACACTAGAACTAACCTGCTTAAGGCAAGGGGGCATCTAGAAAAGTATGGTCTGTCAATGTAACTTTAAAAAAATCACAGGATGAAGTCATTTTCACTTTCCTAACAGAAGATGGCAAAGTTAAAATTTTTTAGGCAACTTAGCCGCCCACTTCGCCTGGTAGCGTGATCCCCGATATATATATATATATATATATATATATATATATATATATATATATATATATATATATATATATATATATATATATATATATATATATATATACACACACACAGCATTGTTCACTGGGGAATAAGTCATAACTCCTCAATTAGAATCTATTTATTAGCTCAACCTTAAAGTATGAGCATTTATTTGGCATTGCAAGAGGAGTTAATCTGGGCAGTGAAAGGATTCTTGGTTGTGTTGTGAACCCCACCCTCATGCGTCCCATGTGGTCCATCTTTGAAGTCATAAACTGGACAATGCTACGATCGCCATCCATTGTAGCACATGACCAGAGGGTTGACAGTTAGATATGCACCATCTAAGCAACCTGGATCCTCATTATTATGTTTGGATTTTACTTGTAACTGTACTTATCTGAGATCTTCATGATACACGCTTACATAGGAAGTCTGATCACAATCAACGTTTAGAGTCGTAAAATCTCAGCAAGATTACATCATTATAATCAGTAGATGGCATTCACAAATGAACTCAACTAAGGTCTTGATGATAATGATTGCATACCAAATCTGAGAGAAAATATGTCACTGAGGAGATCATGAGAAGACCAATAAGATGCCAGATCACTTTATTTTTATACATGTCACTTAAAATCAAAGTTGTTGGGAATCTTGATGATATAAGCTTCAGAGCCAAATCTGATCAGACATATTACCCCTAAAGGTCAACAGGTCAGCCAATCAGATGCTAGGTCACCTCAGTATCATATAGTGATGTGGCTCATGATCAAACCCATCTGAAATCTTGATGACACATGTACAGAATGCTTAAATATCCAATCTGCTCAAAATCTCAGCCGAAATATGCATGATTTAGAATGTTCACTAGCTCAGTCTATCAGAGGCTTGATTACTGTATGATAAGAAAAAGGCATAATCATAAAATCACAAGGTAACAAGTACGCAACTTTTTCAACTTGACCGTAACATTTTTTTATTATAAAAATATAACACAATGTAAATCATGATCTGCACAATTTTTTTGCAAGAAATGGACTGCTTGACATAAAATGGCCAAATGTTAAAAAAAAAAATCCCATTTTCTCATAAAAAAGAGAGCTTGATTAAGTCCCTTTTAAATTTGCAACTCTCCTGAAATCTACTGTCTTAAATAAGAGAAATTACCTCATATTAGTCATCGTTGTTTACCTAATAATGTCTGCACTTTGAATATACATTAACTAGGCACATGTAAATTGCAATAGTAAAAGTATGCAGCAAATCAGACTTCCATTCATGATCTCCTTGGTTCTCCATCATACCCATCCCCCCTAGTGTACATATACACAAGTGTGTCCCAATCCCCAAACTCTGCCACCCAAGGGATGGATTTAAATTATAAAACTGTTAGATACATCTTCAGGCCAAACCCAATCCCAAATTTGATGTGGCTCTGGAGTTGTAAAGCATCACATATATACTGATTTGTGTACATGCAACATCACTCATACGTCTAGATTGACAGGGCAAAATAATCACAAGCGTTTCCTTCCTCTAAAAGAGTTTGAAAATAATCACAAACGTTTCCTTTCCTCTAAAAGAGTTTGAGAATTAAAAACATGTTACTACATCAACACTAAAATTCCAGACCGGTGCAACATAGTACATTTGATTTTGCTTTCAATACCATAAAAGCAGGTCAAATTCTTCCCACAATTGTGTAAACTACCAAAATAATAAAAAAAATGAATAATAATCATGACATCTACATATATCAATCCCTACCTATCCATTTATGAACATGATAGGTTTAACAAGAGAGAGAAAGCAAAGTGGTGGTGTGAGGTTCAAAAATGCCTAATGCATATTAGCATACATACAGTGAATAAATTTCCATCACAGTAAAGCTTACTTCTTCATAATAAATGCAGTCTGCCAGAAGAACAATATCATAGACTTCATCTATGTTTTGTAATCTTCCCCATGGAAGGGCAGCAGCAGTAACCTTGGAAACAAACAGGTTTTTGTTTGTGTCAATATTAAGCTGAATCAGGGGAATGAACTCTGGAAGGTCTGTCATTGTAACATCTGCCCTTCACAAAAAAAAAATAAAACTAAAATTTATGTAAATGAAACAAATACCCAATTTCTCATTATGGTCGCAAATGGAAGTTTATAACAACAATATTGCTGCCCACCTAACAATAGTCAATGCTTGATTACATGTGTAAAACCTGTCTTACTGGACACTTCCATATAAAGGGCACCGCTCATAAGGGGTCAGCATTTAAAAATGTATTCATTTCCATTGCATATCATACATTCTTCTGCACAAGTTTGATCCAACAGCAAGCAGACCCCAATCTACTATCTCATAATGTGCTGGCAGATCCATTTCTATGATCAATCTTCTGGTTAGTCCTAACAAATAATAAAGACCCCAATCTGCTGGCATATGATGTGACAGTATGTCTGGGTCTGTGTTGTTCGAACAACTTATTAGTCCTAACTTATACCACAGACCCAGATCTGACATCATATTAACTGACATGTCTGGGTCTATGTTGTCTACTGAACGATTTGTCCTAACTTTATACCACAGACCAAGATTTGACATCATATTAAATGGCTTGTCTGGGTCTATGTTGTTTGTTCTAACAAGTTAACATCCATAAACATCTGCTGGCATATTTTGTGACAGCAATATCTAGGTCTGTGCAATTTGCAGTTGGACATGTACATACTATTATGTATTTAACCATTATATAAAAATCACCTGTTCATAGGAAAACACTGTGTGGTCAATCAAGTTTCCTTTTACTGTAGATTTACAATTTAAACCACATTATCATGCTGATCCAATGACAGCATGTTGTATAGAGTGCCAGACCAATCGCTATGAAATATCCATACATTTGACCAAACAGAGAAGTCAGCTTAGAAAAAATCAGGAGATTCGCAAAATCAGGTCAGTTTTGACTTCAAAAGAGGGAGGATTTTCAATACAAACTACAACTTTTGAATTGTGGCACATGCACTTTTTATCTCAAAGAGGGCCCAAAGCTTATGCCACTGTGTGTGTAGTTTTAGTATGTATGAGACATTTTATGCAAGTTCCAAGTCAAGGAACATTATTTTGACTAGATTTGAAAAAATGGTCTGCGATAAATGTGAGATTTTGTCTGAATCCAAAGTTGGTGAAACAAGTCTCAGAATTTATATCTTTATACACATTAGATGCAGATTCCATGAGCATGAATTTCAGCAATTAATTGTTGTGTTTAATATGCTTTCATGAGATCCACATATACCATATGAATCTGTATACCACCCAAAACGGAAACTTTGGTTGTTGTTATTGTTGTTGTTGTTGTGAGGTTTAATGCCATTTTTCAGAACATGATGGCAAGTATAAGCAGGGAAATTCACAGAAAGGTTATAGAAAAGTGTTGATCTGGGCTTTCAAGTGTGTGAGCTATTCTTGAAGATTTGACTTATCGTTCTGATGTTAATCAGCATTGGAACACACTACACAACATCCTTAGTCCAATAAAGTAAGACCTTGATCCTGATATTTATGTCTGGGCATCGAGCTCTTACTGCCAAAATAATGGCACTGAGTAGCGTGTTTTTCTTGTTGACTAACATTGTAACGAAAGTCCAAAATTTCTGGAATACCTCACACACTTGGCTGACCATAGCAACACTTTTCAACAAATTAAAATCATAATGTTTTAGTCACACTTTACTTACTCTGATGTCTTTTTTCTAATAAATTCATATTCTCACACGAGCAAATGGACTGTTTTCAAGTATCGTTGACCTACATTTCAGTTGGCTAGAAAGCAATATTAGCAGGAAATGCCGAAATCGGATTAAATTGAACTATACTGTCTTCTTTAACGTAACAAATAAAAATATATTAATATTGAAGAAAGTGTTTAGCTTTGATTCGTACAAGATTCTTATCATCCTTTTAACCGATTTCGATATCCCCAGCTTCCAACGCATTCCAGGCAACTGAAATGTTGGCCAAAGGAACCTGAAAACAGGTCAATTTGCTTGTGTGGGAATCTGAATTTATTAGGAAAAAGACATCACTCATCAGAGTAAGTAAAGACTGACTAAAACATAACTTTCATTTGTAGAAGAGCGCTGAAATGGGCTTTAACGTATGTGAGATACTTCTGAAAATTTGACTTACCTTTCCAATGTTATTGACATTAGAACACACTACTCTGCGCCATTATTTGGGAAGTCAGACCTTGACGCCCAAAATATAACTATCAGGGTCAAGGTCTTACACTGTTGGACTAGGACTAACCTATATATAGTACAAGTCACACACGTCATGTAGGCATTCAACACCAATTATTTTAGTAATGGGTGTCATTTTACAGAATTTGATTCTACATATCTTTAAGTGGCAAGTATTCACTTCATTTGGATTTGTATACGTCCATATTCCTTTGGAAGGTCATTATTTAGATGCCCCAATATGTGCATATGGCAAAATCAATGTTAAAGTACGTAGACATTTTTTGACAAAATGAACCTAAATGTGCGATCCAGTACAATCTAGCTTGACTGTCATGCGCTGTGACGTCACAATGAAAACTACACATATTGAGAAACAAATTCGTCTTACCCTTGACAATTCTACACGATGCACTCTTATTTTGACCCAAGTTTAGTACATGGCCACCATTGTAAAAGTCCATAGCTATAGATAAGTTTGTCTGGCAGTTTATTGGTGACATGTGTGTGTGTGTGTGTGTGTGTGTGTGTGTGTGTGATTTGGATTTTTAACATAGCTTTAACAATTTTTCAGTCATATCATTACAATGTCTGCATTGTAGCAGTTTATAGTGATGTCTAGCACTGGGGCATCATGCTACAGATGAGTAGCATGATGTCCCACCCAGTCACATTATCCTGACACCAGGCCGACCAGTCCTAACACTAACCTCTTAATACTGAGCGCCAAGCAAGGCAGCTATTAGTACCATTTTTTTAAGTCTTTGGTATGACCCGGCCGGGATTGAACCCACAACCTCCCGCATCCGAGGCAGTCGTTCTAACCACTAGGCCACCGGAGTGGTCTAGTTTCTTGGTGACAATTATGGGGCAGAACATTCAATAATCAGGATTGATTGGTGACAGTTATGGGGTAGAACCTTCAATAATCAGGATTGAATAGACTTTGATTAAAGAAAATCAGTGTTAAATTTTAAAAGAACAATTTATATTTAATTTGAAATTAGTAAACGCGCATACATGACCCAACTGACTTGTATTATAAATCAGTCTTACATGTACAAAATATACAGCATGGGCGGGTGCTGTAGCTGGAGAAGTTGTACATCAAGAAGGGTCATTTATCTCGTCGTCATAAATACATCAGGTGAGTAAACAGTAAATTCAATAAAAATGATTAATTTGGAAAATGCATTTCACCCGTAACTTCCTGCCATCAAACCAACAGCTCCGGTACCCGATCCTAACTCTATCACTGTCATTCCTTTCAACAATTTGCCACCGTCAAAATCGTCCGTTTCTAAATATTTAGACAGCACTAGAGCCGCATCCCAAACAACACAGCCTACATCTCCGATTTTGGATTGGTTTATCTTGATTATAACACCGTCATTTCTTTCAAGTTCTCGCACAAAAACATTGTCGATGGGCGCCGCCATTTTTGTTAGTCAATGGTTGAGCATGCGCAGAACATGAAATTTTGTGCCAGACCTTACCAAACTTCGGCTTACATACGGAAAACGGAAAACAAGAGTAGCATCAGCAACAATACGATGATCATTTACACAGACAGACATGACGTGGATGATGAAGAAGAAAATTGTAATATTAACAATGACAACAGCATAGGGATATCATCTATTATTATTATTATTATTATTATTATTATTATTATTATTATTATTATTATTATTATTATTGTATTGGTGGTGGTGATGATGGTGCTGTTTTAATTCAAAACTGACATCTCTCTCTCTCTCTCTCTCTCTCTCTCTCTCTCTCTCTCTCTCTCTCTCTCTCTCTCTCTCTCTCTCTCTCTCTCTCTCAATGGCTTATGTTTATAAATCAGCCAAATCAAATAGCGTGTGGTTACAACAGTAGTATATTGGGGTACTATAGCCCTCATCATGCCAGAGAAGGAAAATCAGCCTGGGGCACTATGGCCCTCCCATTTATAGATCCCAAAAATCAGTCTGGGGCACTATAGCCCCAATGGAAATTTTGTATAGCGACTAGCACACGCTGGCCTGTATAGCGCCAAGAGGAATGGAACAGGTAGGGTGACGTCACGGTACTGGTCATTGGCAACAATGTAGCAAGGTAGTACTGTGACGTCATGCCACCTGTGTCATTTCTATAGACAAACACGAATCAGTCGCGTTCGTGTTTTAGTAGAGTATGTTTTATATATTCGTTTTCTTTTTTTTCCCATAGATTGATGAACATCAATCTATCCTACAGAAATTTATAAAATCGAGTAAACAAATTTTTTAGGGAAGAGAGAGAATAAATATCTACACAAATTATAAAATCGAATAAAAAATTTTTTAGGCAAGAAAGAATTAGTATCTTTTCGAGACAATGAAGTGGCCCTGAAAAGGGCCGTTGTTTGTTATGTTAACACCATTCCGTTAACATAGAGGACATCGCATAGGTCTTCTTCTCTTCCTCAAACTTCGTCTAACCTCTGGTCCATAAACCAGAACTCTCTTCAGACAGCCTTGTCTTTCCACATAAGTCCTTCGTTTCCAAATGCTTGTCTCTGTGATCCTAACGATTCTCCATGCTGATCTGACATACATAGGTAAGTCCGTACGGAAAAACAACGACGATAAGAAAGTAGACGATTCAACGTTTGGTCCACATCTTTGTGACGAGAACAAGTGAAGGGAATGAAGTGAACCGCGTTTATTTATAGTGGAAGACCGGATCGAAACGGATTGAAATTGTTCACCAATCCCAACACGCGTTACAAAATTCAGTCACTTCGCGGAGTCTGTCTCCCAATCCGAAGAGAGCTACCTGTGACGTCACATTCCCTATATAGGTGCGCTAGCGTCTGTGCGCGGTGAATAGATGCGGCATTGTTTTGTGAAACATGACGGAAACTAAGAAGACAATGAATTGGGGTGCACCGGCTGTGGAGACGAAAAGCGATGGCATAGCAGTGGCTACCAAAGTTAACACAGCACTACTTCCAGAAGAGGTTGATTTCAACTGGGATTTAGTAGATTTTTTCTCTTCTTCCCAAGAATTTGTTCCGGTACCAGTACCTTCGCCACCTTTTTCTTCTTTACCACACGTCGACGATTTTAAACAAAGACAGAAAGAAGAATTGGAGAAATGTTTACAACAGCAGAAAGAGGCAGAACAAGCATTTCTCCTTGAACAGCAACAGCAAGAAGAAGAGGCAAGAAGGAAACGACAGAAAGAAGAAGCAGTAGAGAAGAAACAAAGGCTAGAAGAGAAGGAGAACAGTGAAAGTCAAACGGTAACGGTAGTCTTGGACATTTTGGCCGAGTTAAGAAGTCTGAAACAAATGTATCAGACTTCTTTATTACGACCCAAGAGAAAAAGACTTTCCCGAGCCAACCAGCCTAACCCTGTTACTGCACCAGAGATACCACCCCTAGTGATTTCTACTAAATCATTGACAGGAGCAAGTCCAGAAGTAGGCCTTGGCCGTGGCAAAGGCTTAAGGCAGTTAAAGCGGATTGCTTCTCGTTCCTGAGTTTGTTCTAAGGAAAAAAACAAAGAAACACCCAATGGTCCTTTTCAGAGCCACTCACTTCTTTCGAAAAGAGAGACTATTCATTTTGCCAAAATCAATTAAAACTCAAAATCCCTTGTTTAACCCTATGATGTACGTATTGTGAGTGTATGAGTGTAGGTCCTTATTATTCTAAACAATCAAAACCAAGAAACACTTACGTTTTTTCAGTCTGGTCTATTCTGGTACAAATTTTTACAATTCAATATCACAACATAACACAACACAACACTTTTAAAAAGTTCATAGACTTCTTCTGTGTCTTTTTTTCTTTCACCCTCTCTGTTTTTTTCAATTTCTTCACTTTTACACTTTTTTCCTCTTCTTCTTCTTCCTCACATATTACTCGTCTTCTTTTCTTTTCTGTCTTCTCATTCTGAACGTGACGGGGTTCTTCCTTTGCCGAGGGCACCTCTTTTTCTTCTTCCTCCTCCTGCTTCTGTTGTTTCTTAGGGCACTCTGAAGACCAATGTCCTTTCTCTTTACAATGATAACAGGTATCTTGACTTTTGCCTCTTCTGACACTGGTCTTGCTTTTATGACGGTCTGGACATTCTGTAGCCCAATGCCCTTTCTTCTGACAGATATAGCAAGTATCTTGACGTTTATCTCAAAAGGAGGGAGAGTAGTCCGTCGGCTTGTCTGAAGAAAACTTTCGTATGACACCTCGCAAGCTCTGATTAGAAGTTCGATCTGTGTGGGTTCTTCCATCGTGCTGATCGGTTTGAGAGTGAAATGAATACTGAGAGGGAAGTCACCAGTCCTTTATAGATGCACTAAGCCTAACATGGATATATAGGGTCCATGGCGTTTCAAATGTAGTCATTTGACTTTTTGCAGTCAAGATGAAACGATCGCATCATTTCGTAAAGAAAGGAGAAGAAAGTAAGAGGCAGAAACGTGATTTATCGCCTCGCACAGTAGCTGAAGTCTTGGCTCGAATTCATGCCAGCGATTTTGAAGATGAGATGAGTGAACCAGAATCTAAGCCCAGAGAGTCTACACTCAGTCAAAGTCCATCACTACCAGTAAACCCTGAAAAGTACTACCACATTCGAGAGACGGACAAAGGCTCCTCTAGAAAATTTAGAAACACGGCCTACACGTACACGGTAAAGTTTAAAGATTTCAAGTCCGACGTACCGTTGGGGAAAGCAGAAGGGTTCATCACCAATGTGTGGGATTCTTTGTTAACTACACTGACACGGCAATGTCAAGCCAAAGAAGACGATCGCTTGAGACTTTCCATTCATCACGACAATTTGAAGTCCCCCGTTTGGATCGAGTTTAGCAGCCCAGCAGAATTCACACCTTCCAAAGTCATCGACAAGATTCAACACGTACAACAATCCAACGACAAGTTTCACATCACCGACGAAAAAGCGACACTGTTCATGACCCACGTGTCTCTTCCCCAAGGGGTGGGACGCAAAAAGGTGATCTTGGTGTAGACAATCTTTGCAGAATCAAGCGCAGCATCGTTCAAATTAACAACCCTCAAGACCAGATGTGTTTATCCCTTGCCATCGTGGTGGGACGAACGTATGTCGACAAGAACGACATGACAGAATGGAAAAGAGCCTGGAAAACTATTCGACGATGGGACCGAACCAAACAACGAGGAGAAGCAGAACTCCTGTTACAGCAAGCGGGGATATCCAAAGACAGTCCCTGCAGCATTCCTGAAAAGCCAAAATTCCAAGAAGTCTTGACTCCACGTTACACCTTGAAAGTACACCCTCAAGAAGTGCGCGGACCTCTATTGTTTCGAGGCAATGATTTCAAAGACGGAAAATACATTCACGTCTATCATCACGATGAACATTTTGATGCCATTACCAGTATCACTGCATTCCTGTCATTCAGTTATTACTGTGAGAAATGAGACTATGGCTATAACAATCGAGAGCAACACAAGCATTGTGGATCGAAATGCTGAGGATGTTTAGCCTCTAAGCCTTGTCTGGACAACGGACAAGAACGAGTGCATTGCTCTGCTTGTCACTGCATGTTTGTCAGCCCTGCCTGTTACCAACAACATCTAAAGACGCAAGGTTCACAGCGGAAATATGCTTGCCAACTCCTGAGATTGTGCCCTACTTGTGGACAATGCATATGTACCAATAGTGCCAAGACTCACGTCTGTTCAGGAAAGAAACGATGTCACATTTGTCACCAAGCCGTGGACTTGGAACACCAATGTTACATTCAAAAATACCAATCATAATATAAAGAAGAAGAGAATGACCAGAAGATAGGGAATTTCATCTTTTTCGATTTCGAATGCATGCAAGAGACTGGCATTCACATTCCTAATTTCTGCGTGGCTCACCGAGCGTGCGAGAAGTGCATCCAAGAACCTATCTTGACTCACTGCCCTCACTGTAGCAAGATTCC
Source organism: Megalonaias nervosa (assembly GCA_016617855.1). Taxonomy (NCBI): domain Eukaryota; kingdom Metazoa; phylum Mollusca; class Bivalvia; order Unionida; family Unionidae; genus Megalonaias; species Megalonaias nervosa. Next base: position 29,100 of record JAECUM010034856.1, read on the forward strand.
TGGAGGACGTGAAAAAATCTTTCGGGGACCGAACACGCTAGCCGATTTCGCCCAATGGATCTTAAACCCTATCGACGAAACGTGGAGCCAAGAAGACATCGAACGTTACGGAGATTGTCATCGCTATGCTACGGTGATGGCTCACAGTTTCTCGGGATACGATGGACCGTTTCTGTTGAGATACTATAGGGAACAAAGTACCGAACGTCCGAAAGTGACTTTGAACGGAGCCAAAATCATTTCCATGCAAGTGGGTCAAGTGCAGTTTAAAGATTCAATGAGTTACTTGACCATGCCTTTGAGTCGCATGCCTAAAATGTTTGGAATGACAGAAATGGCCAAAGGCTATTTCCGCACTTTTTCAATACCGAATCCAATCAACACACCGTTCTACCCCATTTGCCTGAGGCTCACTACTACGACCCCGACAACATGCGTACCGAAGAACGAGAAGCTTTCTCCGTTTGGTACCAGACTCACGCCTCGGACCCTTTCGACTTTCAGGAAGAAATTTTAAAATATTGTCGTTCCGACGTAGACATTTTACGGCGTTGCTGTGGAAAAGTTTGAGATCCGTTCATGGAACACGGAGGGATCGATCCTTTGAAAGAAGCCTACACCATTGCCAAAGCGTGTTCCTTAGTGTATCGCCAACGATTTATGCCCGAAAACACCCTAGCTGTCATCAGTCCTCAAACAACCAATTTTGTCAAACGTCAATACTCGGTCAAAGCCCTACGCTGGTTACATTACTTGTGTGACAAGGAAGACAAATGGATCCAACACGCTCGCAACGGAGCAGACGAAAAAGCCATCGGAAGGTATTCAGTAGATGGCTGGGACTTGGAAAACCCCCAGATCGTGTACGAGTTTAAGGGGTGCTTATTTCACGGATGTCCTATCTGCCACCCTCAAGGTAACACTAAAAATCAGTTTTTACAACGGACCATGGAATACTTGTACCAGGCCACCTGTCAGCGACGCTTGAAGTTAGAAGAGCAAGGATACCAAGTGGTAGAAATGTGGGAACACGAGTACGATCAGCGATTGAAAACCGATCCCGAGTTTGAGCGCATCGTGGAAAGTTACAAGCTGATGGATCCACTAAACCCAAGGGACAGTTTGTACGGAAGACGGACGAATGCCACCTGTTTGCTATACCAAGCCGACGAAGAGAAAGGATAAGAAATCAAATACTTGGACGTGTGTTCTCTGTATCCGTACGTGTGCAAATATTGTCACTTTCCTGCAGGACACCCGCAATTGCTGACGGAACACATTGACCTGGACAACATTCGACAATACGAATGATTGATCAAATGTAAAGTCTTGCCTCCCACGTACTTGTACCATCCCGTTTAACCACATCATTGCCAGGGAAAACTGATGCTTCCCTTGTGTCGTACTTGTGCCGAAACGTGCAACCAAGACCAACCTTGTCAGCACACTCAGGAAGAGCGCGCCTTGACGGGAACGTGGGTCAGCGTGGAATTGTTTAAAGCTCTGGACTTGGGATACCAATTGTTAGAAGTGTACGAAATTTACCACTTTCCCAAGACAGAAAAATACCACAAGTGCGACGAGATTCAGAAAGGCATTTTTGCAGACTAAGTGAATGCCTTTTTGAAACTGAAACAAGAAGCTAGCGGCTATCTTTCCTGCTGTCACACTCCCGAAGACCAAAAGAAATTTAAAGGGAAATACTGGGAGCAGGAAGGCATCACTTTAGACCACGTCGAGAAAAACGAAGGAAGGCGATCGTTTGCCAAAGTGATGTTGAATTGTTTGTGGGGCAAAATGGCACAACGACCATGTTTACCCAAGACGGAGTATTTGACAGAACCTTCCCGCTACTTTCAGATGATTCACGACAAAACCAAATACATGAAACACGTGGACGTCCTTCGTGAGGACTTGTTCTTAGTCAATTACGAAGAAGAACTGGACCTTGTAGAAGCCGACGAATTTGGAAATGTCATCATTGCGGCTTACGTGACAGCCCATGCTCGCTTAAAACTGTACGAAGCTTTAGAACTATTAGGAGATCGTGTGCTGTATTTTGAGACGGACAGTTGCATCTATATCGATCGCCTGGGTCAACCTCACCCTGTCATCGAAGGAGACCGTTTAGGAGCCTGGACGGACGAGCATCCCGACGACAAGATTCTAAGTTTTGCAAGTAGCGGTCCCAAAAATTATGGCTACGAATACCGTGACCCTCAAGGAGAAGTGTACACGGAGTGCAAAGTGAAAGGATGGACTCTCATTTATCGCACCAGTTAACTGGTAAACTTTGGCGTCTTGAAAGAAGCCTTGCAGTCTGGAGAGGATGGAAATTTTAAAGTGACCACCCACGAATAGCACAAGATTGTACGTTTACCCACACATCAAATCGTGAACCGGCCCTTGGAAAAAGTCTATCAAATCGTGTACCAGAAGCGAGTACGACTTCCGAATCACTTCACTTTACCGTACGGACACGCTGGTATAAACAAAAATGGTTCCAAGACGATACTCACCAAGAATAAGGATGATTTCGACACAGCAAGAATCGAGTGAGAAACCCACAGAGAACTTCAAGTTCAAACCATACCATTTTCCTGTTTTCTTGCCTGACTATTGCAGTTGTGCCAGTCGACAGGAAACGTTTCAAAAATGGCCCACGGATAGGGAAGGATTACCTACTGCGAATGTTGTAGCTAGAACAGGGTTTGTCTACTTGGGACCTGAGACTGGATTGGGATACGGAGTACAGTGTTTCAGTTGTGGTCTGAAGTTGCGTATGGATCGATGTATCTACAAAGATTCAGCTATTCTGGAACATGCTCAATGGTCTCCGTATTGTCCTTACCTTTCTATGGCATTTCCACCCATCACACTACGGTTCAGGTATGACGGTACCTTAGAGAAGGCAGTACCGATGTCCAAGAAGAAAGAAAGGAAGACTTCCAAAACTGGTCATAAAAAAGAACAATGTACAAACTCGACACTTCATTACGACTAGTATAAAAAGGGACAACGTCCAAGACTGATAGTTCATTGTTACTACAAACGCCAATCAAGAAAAATGAATCCTTTCACATAGCAATTATCCAGCAAGAGTAAACTCGAGTACAATGCTGTGCCTTGCGATGGCAGGGATGCCGTACGCTATGACCTTCGCGATTCAGTACCACATCATCATGGGAACTCTGCTATAACTACTACTACTACCATACCTACCATGGAAAGTGATGCTGTGCGTGTCAAACCTGATGGATGCGAAAGCGATGCCACACGTTATCGTACACCTTTTCACTTTACTGGCTTTCATGGTGGATGTCATCCTAATGAAACCATGCGACTACCACCCTACGGATGTCATGTAAAACTGAGCAGACTCCTGCATATTTCACCGTACCCTCATCGAAATGAACCTGTGAAAGACGAATATTCGTTCCCTGTGCGTTTGCCAGAATACTGTGACTATGAAAGTCGATTCCAAACCTGTCGAGGAAAATGACTAAAATATCTGGGAGGACCTACCTCCGAAGAATTAGCTAGAGCTGGATTTATCTACTTGGGCGAAGGGGATAAAGTCAAGTGCTTCAGTTGTGTGTGTCACTTCACGAGTGGGAGAGGAAAGATTGCGCTTACCTGGAACATTCTCGATGGTCGCCAGATTGTCATTACTACCTTTAGTGGGACCTCGTCATTGAAGTGGGCATACCATGTCGTTTAAGAAGCCAGCTGATTGGTTAGCAGTCAAACGTTGGACAAACCCCATGTAAAAAATAATCTTCAAACATTACGAAACGAATTGCAAGAGAAGATCTACAACGACATTTGGCAGGGATTTGCCAGAGCCAAATCTCAATTAGTGACTGTAGAACTTTTGTGTCGAGAAATTCACAAGAGAAAATTGACCAAAGTCAACAAACAAGTCCGATTTCTATGGATCAAGGGTGCGTTTGTTCTACTGTTTCGCTTTAGGCCATTTACATTTGTAGATTTTATTAACATTCTTGACCGTTTCCTGGAATGGCAGTGGTCAGAAATTACTCACTACGTTCATTACTTTCGCTCTAGGAGAAGTGATTGAGGTAAGAGAAAAGAGGTATAAAAACAGACTACTATGCCACGACCTTTATCATTCGTGATACAACAGATTCCGTGGAAGGAAATCAATGACACTATTCAAACAGTGGAGGATTACCAACACCTATTACGAGAACTGTGTCCATTGAATTGGGGTCGACGTGTAGTGTGTTTCTTAGTGACTTGCTTTTTGGGATTTTGTTTACCAGCCGATTCCTTGTGGACTCTTTACGAACAGTACCTACCACTCCAAAAAACATGAAAGTGGTCCCTTTAAATATACACGAGAGACTCATTCTGCTCAAAGCTTTGCGCTTTCATCTTGATACTTCTCAACCTCTACGGGAAAACAAGATTAGTCAACTTTTAGGCACTGAAGATGTGTACGACGACGTGTGTGTAGCTTGTGACTTACACCCTCACTGGAAAGATGTACGTGACTGGAAAAGTTGGGGGTTTGAGGCATGGACAAAAGAAGTGGCACACTATGCCAAAGATTTGTAATCCTATTATATTAAAACGTACCGTGAAAAAGTAACTTTTAAACCAGTGTTAGTGACAGTGCCAGAAGAAGAAGAAGAAGAAGAAGAAGTCGTGACCGAGAAAAACCAGTCTCTTCAGGACAGGACCGTGATCGACATCCCTGAAAGGCCATTCCTGGAGGACTCTTGTGTGATTGTGCCAAGGAGTGTAAAGACTCTCATAACATTACACAGTACCCCTACGATTTCACCTCTTGATCATTACAAATGTTGTACAGAGACTTGTTTATATTCCACTATGATCGTTTTGATGTTTCTTTTATTCATGTACTTAGCCATTTGGCTTTAATGTAATTTTGTCTTTCGTGTTGTTCACTTTTAAAGATGACAATAAACGTGTCCTAAAAAAAGTATAAAAACTCTTGTCTTGTCTGTCTTCGTGTCAAAAGTGACATTTCTTACACTACTATGGCTACCTCTACTATCTCTGATCCCTCTTCCTCCACTGTCAAAGGCATTGACGAACACGTAGATCGGACTAGTTGGGAGGCCTTGTATCTTCGCCATCTCTTTAACATGCTCATTGCCGGACCTAGCGGTTCAGGCAAAACCGAATTTGTTAAACGTCTGATCGAACATAAACATCATTTGATCGATCGTCCCCCTCAACGCATCGTGTGGTGTTACAAAGAGTGGCAATCGGCGTACAGCCTTCTGCGAGAAAGTCAAGGCAATTCCATCGTCTTTGTGGAAGGCATTCCTGGCGAGGACGACGGGATCGTGTCTGACCCTAGTCAAACTCATTTGGTTATTTTTGACAACATGTTAGGAGAAGACGAAGAAGAAATTAAACTCTGGTTTACACGCAAAGGGCATCATCGTAATGCCAGTGTCATTTACATCACCTAGCATTTGTTTCAACAAAGTAAAGCCCATCGTGCCATCAGTCTCAATGCTCATTACGTGGTGTTGTTTAAAAGTCCTAGAGATAAATCGCAAGTACAAGTCTTAGCCAAACAGTTAGGGACGCCTGGGCTTACAAATGCGTACGAAGATGCCATTCAAACCCCAGACGCTTATTTACTCGTGGATTTAAAACCCACCACTCCCGATTATTTGCGATTTCGTACCCATCTGTTTCACCACTGGTGCCAAGACGGAGGGCCTGTCGTGTACAAGTCCCCTTCGTCGACTTAATCACAATCACCAAAACAAAAATCTATAAAAACCTCGGCCACTTGGACTCTGTCTCACACATCGTCAACATGACGTCCCTTCAGTCTCATCTTCCCATTAAATTGATTCGTGCTTTGTACGGTATCAGTCGCAAAAAAAATCCACAAATACGTGCTCGTGTCTTAGAAGCTAGTCTCAAAGAAGTCTTACGATGGTTTACGGTGACAGCACGTCAATTACTGCAAGGCATCATTCAGATTCCACATCAAACCAAATGTTTTTTTGAGAGAAACAAAGTTGCCTTGACGCAACTAGCCGATCCTCGCATCGACACTCAAACCAAAAAGCAAATCATTTTGAAACCTGGAGGAAGTGGATCTTTAGGAGGTGTCATCATTCGTTCCCTCTTAAAATGGGATCCTAGTGCTCCCAAAGTTGTCCCCAAGAAAAAAGCCACACCCAAACGTACCCAGAAGAAAAAGAAAAAGAGCAAGGGTGTCAAGACCAGGTCACAGCCTCAGAAAAAGAAAAAGAAAAGCCCACAGAAAACAGCTTCTACTCGCAAGAGAGTGTCTCCAACAACTTCTCCTCCAGCAGTGTCACCCTCTTCCTCTTTAGCGGCAGTAGCCGCTGCTCACAAAGTACCTGCCCCCAAAAGTCAAAGTCCAAGAGAGAACGGGTGTGTTACAGAGTTTACTGGATTTGTCCAAGCAAGAACTGTCCCGATTTAGTCCGTTGCGAACTCCTCCACGACATGTGTTGCCTGTCATCAAGTTGATACGACGTAAAGACAATCAGTGGCGACGCATTCCAGTATAAAAAAGACCCGAGGTAAACAATACGGATCAGTGTTTTTGTGCTGCTGCACGCCCAAAGATGTCCCCTCCAAGAAGTGTACACCGTTACCATCGTCGTTCTTCTTCGGTCCAAAAAGGAAAAGGAAAACGAAAAAGACAGTCACGTCATCCTAAGAAGCGCTTAGTCAAACATCGGCGACACTCTCTGAAAAGACACACTCGTCCAAAGAAAAGGAGAAGCCACCAAAAGGGAGGTTTCTTTGGCCCTTTCCTTGAATTCGATAAGATAGCCGATAAGTTTGTCACAAGGGTAAAGGACAGGCTCAAAAAAAAAAAATAAGATAAAAAGACGCATGTTGAGCCATGGATGTCAGTGTATTTTTTGTGCACCAAAAGATGTCACCTCATCGTCGTTCTCCTGTCCAGAAAGGAAAAAGAAAAAGACAGTCTCGTCATGCGAGAAAACGCTTAGCCAAACATCGACGTCACCCCCAGAAAAGACACACTCGTCCAAAGAAAAAGAGGAGCCGTCAAAGAGGAGGATTCTTTGGCGATTTTGGAAAACACATCGTCACCTTTATGACGAAGCGATAGTCCCCCAAAAAAGGATAAAAGACCGTGTGACAAGTCATCGACGTTAGTGTATTTTTGGTGTGTGTCCCGGAATCAACAAACAAAGATGTCACCCAAAAAAAGACATTCCTCTTCTACCCCCAAAGGAAAGAAAAGGAAAGGACTGCCTCCTCGTTTAGTCAAACATTGGGACATATTGTCTGTCCTGTCCAAAGCTCCTCCACCCATGCGAAAACAACTCATTCAAACTGCCTCCAAAGATGTTATAGATACGGTAAGCGAATGTTGTCTGAACGTCTTGAAAGGCACAATACTTTTGACTAAACATCAGAAAAATTGCTTAGCCAAACATCAACACATTCTTCGCCAAATGGTCCAAAAGAAAATACCCATTCGTCAAAAGAAAAAGATGTTGGTGCAACGCGGAGGATTTTTACCCCTGTTAGAACTTACTACCAATGTAGCGAAACCTATACTGAGTGCAATGGGACATATTATACCCGCCCTAATTCCAAGATAAAAGACCAAGAAGATAAAAGGAGGAAACTGGAGTCAAAAGATCTCAGACGTGATGTCTGAAATCTGATGGAAGGACAAAAAGTAGCTTTAGTCCCTTACAAACGATGGATGGAATACCTTCGTGGGCAAGAACAACGAACCCCACATTTACCTCCCAATCCTCATTTGACCGAGATGTCCCAGTTACAACATGAATTGCAATCGTTGATGGATCGCAGCGATTTGTCAGAAACGGAAACATCGCAACGGTACCGTCAATTGTTGCAACGACTGCAACTCTTTCACCAGAAAGCTTTAGACGAAACAGCTCAACCCACTCTGAAAGATTTTAAGGCCTTGATGAAAAGTCCATCACCACCACTACCACTTCCAGTGGTCAAGACAGAGAGTCCACTACCACTAGTCCCAGTGATCAAGACAGAAAAAGAAGAAGAGTTTCAAACTCCACCAGAAAAAGTACGCAAGTTAATAACACCACCTACATCCAGAATTGGTTGGATTAAAATGATGATGACTACTCCTTCTTCCTCAGAAGAGAAAACGAAAGCCAAGACAGAAGTGAAACAAGAACTAATTACCCTTGTTCAAACACTGTCCCCCTCCTCAACACCTATTGCTCTTCGAACACGCAAAGCATTACAAACCAAAAAAAAATACCACAGAAAGACAAGAGTAGCATCAGTGAAGATTGGATCACTTATTAAAACATGGAGAAGGTGTCAGCCAGCATTTGCTACGATCCAGCCCATCACGCAGGTTACGGAGGAGTTCAGAAATTGTATCTTGCTGCCAAACCTCGACTGAAAAGTATCCGTTTACCTCAAATGCAACGCTGGTTACAAGAACAAGCCAAGTACACCTTATATAAACCCATTCGACGAAAATTTTCCAGAAGTCGCACCCAATTGGAGGGTATCGATCACCAGTGGCAAGCCGATTTAGCCGATGTCTCTAATTTGGCCACCTACAATCGTGGTTATTTGTTTTCTCTGTCTTGCCCAATCGTACATGTCTGTGTTTGTAAGTAAAAAAGTAAAAAAGTCAACGTGAGTGCTTCTTTTAGGTCCGCGCGTTTGATGTGATGGTAATAGTGGCATTGTAAATTTGGGTGTTAGGGGATGTTTACCTTCACGTCCGTGCTTGAAGTATATAAAGCGACTTAATCGTCAGTCTAGCTACCCATCGTTGACTCGTCAACATTAAAAATGAATAGCAGACTTGCTAAGCTTTTAGAACTCCAAATGCACCTGGAATATGCCAGGCGCCTTTTAGATGAACTGGCTATGGAGGCCATAGCGGAGGAAGAAAGAATTAAAGAGGAGGAAGAGATGAAAAAGAAGAAAGAGAAGGAGGAAAGGATCCTGCCTCACCTCTTCATGAGACCTCAGTGTGAGGTGAAACCTGAGGTGAGGACGCCTCCACAACCAGTAAGACCACCTCAACCACAGCCACAACCACAGCCGCAGCCACAACCACTACCAGCACTACAACGACCGAGAGACGTTGTCCCTCAAATTGAAAATTGGGAGCAGGAGTTGGAGAGACAGCGGCGAGAGTGGGAGCCGCAGAAACCTCACCATCCCCGGGTCTGGCATAGGAGAAGACAGAGAGAACAAGTCTTCACTATCCCAGAGACTGAAAACTAGAATGATGAGGCCACTCAAGCTCCCTCTGCACTGCCAACCACACGTGTCAATTGGGAGCAAGATTGGAGACGTCGTTGTGTGTGTGGTGCCTGGGAGGTGCCAGCATTAACCAGGTGCAATTGGAGTTCAAGAAAAAAAAACCCAGCCCTTCTCAGGGCTAGCCAGATCTCTAGAAAAGAGAGACTATTCAATTTGCCAATTGGTGTGAATGTAGAGTAGTGTGACTATAAACACTCACTCCTTTACTGATGTGTGTGTGTGTGTGTGTGTGTGTGTGTGTGTGTGTTTTGCGTTCTCGTTCGTTGGTGAGGATAATAGATATGTGTGTTTTTTCTTCTCATCCCGATTGTGTGGATAGTAGATAGGTGTGTTTTTTTCTTCTCATCCCGACTGTGTGGATAGTAGATATATGTGTTTTTCCTTCTCATCCCGATTGTGTGGATAGTAGATAGGTGTGTTTTATGCTTTCTCGTTCGTTGATGAGGATAGTATATAGGCGTGTGTTTTATGCTTTCTCGTCCGTTAGTGAGGATAGCATATTTGTGTGTTTTATGCTTGCTTGTTCGTTGGTGAGGATAGTATATAGGTATGTGTTTTATTCTTTCTCGTCCGTTAGTAAGGATAGTATATTTGTGTGTTTTATGCTTGCTTGTTCGTTGGTGAGGATAGTATATTTGTGTGTTTTATGCTTGCTCGTTCGTTGGTGAGGATAATATATTTGTGTGTTTTATGCTTTCTCGTTCGTTGGTGAGGATAGTATATCCTATGTGAAGTGAGTGTAAGGGATGTTTTCGTTCACGTCCGTGCTTGACATATATAACGCGGAACTCTAGTCAGTATGGCTACCCACGTTGACTAGTCAACAACCTCAAAAGAAAATATGAATTTGTTTAATGAATTAAGGCATAGTTATTTCTGGATGATGTATGCAGCCTACGTGGTGGAAAGGCTTGAAAAAGAATGGAGCTATCCAGTCTCGAAAGATTTTGTGACCAGTCAAGTCAATAGCCTCAAGGTAGCTAGGGATCAAGTGGCCGGAATGATAGAAGAGGAGGTGGAAAAATTAAGAGGATTCATAAAGCCTAAGTATGTAAGAGTGGGGACATTGAAGGAAGCCGTTGATCTTGTCATCAAAATGAGGAGCTTCTTGCAAGATACATTTAATTGCACAGGGTGGTCTTTTGTCAAGTGGGGCTTAGACCAGTTAAAGAAAGCCGAAGACAAGATGAAAAACGTGATGGAAGAAGAAGTGAAAAAGATTAAAGAGACCTGTATAAAAGAAAGAAAGGACAAAGAAAACATAAGAGAAAAGAAGAGTTTGAGAGACTGAACAGGAACTGGATAAAGGTACAGGAAAAGTTTAGAGCTCTGGGACATCCTGACTGGATTCCAGATGAAGAAAAGAAGAAGAAGAAGAAAGGAATGATTGAAAAAGTGAGAACGTGGTGGAAGAAGTGGAGACAATAGGAGAAGAAGACAAAGGCCCTTTTCAGGGCCACTTCATATGCCTCGAAAAGATTTATTCTTTCTTGCCTAAAAAAATTTAAAACCCTACTCTACTATTCACTGACACGAACGCGACTGATTCGTGCTTGTCTATAGAAATGACACAGGTGGTATAACGTCACAGTACTACCTTGCTACATTGTTGCCAATGACCAGTACCGTGACGTCACCCTACCTGTTCCATTCCTCTTGGCGCTATACGGGCCCAGCGTGTGCTAGTCGCTATACAAAATTTCCATTGGGGCTATAGTGCCCCAGGCTGATTTTTGGGGTCTATAAATCGGAGGGCCATAGTGCCCCAGGCTGATTTTCCTTCTTTGGCATGATGAGGGCTATAGTACCCCAATACACTACTTACAACTATAAATTAAAAAAAAAAAAATATTTAGCCAGCTGGATGCTTCAAAATCTCACCCCACCCCCATAACAAAAAGTATTGTGTATGTCAGTGTGTGGAGTTTACTTTAATGTCGGATCAAGATATGTATATGTGGGTTTGGGGTTTGTATGACGTAAGCAGTCATTATTTTTGTCTCCCTGACAAGGATAGACTCTATCATTGTCTGTATGGTGAAGTTAAATTATAGAAGCTAAAGTTATATGGTTATAACACTATTTAAGCGCAGTGCTTCAACACTTCAAAACAAGGATATAAACGTTTGGATTTTAAGAATGATAAATACGGTTAAATGCTTTAATGATTGTTGTTTCGGACCATGGCTGATTCGGCCCAAATTACAGCCAAGATCGATAGCTAAGTCACAGCACGCTCATGAGTATTCATATCTGTATCACGTGATCCAGCCTCATACAAACAAATCGATTGCGTCCACTCAAGCTTTTCAAGCAATTGATTTAACTTCTGAAGATGTTCCGGGTGCTAAAATCAACACTGATCAAGTTGGTGACTACGGAAATGTTCAGTTAAAGAGATGGCTAGAATGCAGGGGTTTGAGAACAGTTGGAAATCGATCTGACCTACTTCAAAGTTTAGTAAACACAGAACAACGCCCACTTCCTTTGTCAGTAACACCTTCACTGAACTATATAATCACTGAACTCTACAGATAAAATATGTTTATGTAAACAATTGCCAGTTGTACGAAGGGTGTCACGAATATTTAAATGTGCTACCTGCCATACACTTTACATTGTCTAGTGACCGCGCGCGACATGAGTGCAGTCAGTTCACAACTGTCTGCCAAAGGATTATTATAGTAAAACGTGGCTTTTGTCAATCATAATACAATGTAGTAAGTACGTCTTGGTCAAATAAACTGTATTGAAATCAACATGTCAAGGTCAAATACATTAGAAGGAGGGGAAAATGAACGTAATATCCGGAAAGAATATAGCTGCTATAGACGTATATGCAAAAAAGAGGGGCGGTTGCTATTCCAGGGATTTCACCTGTTTTAAAGTGGAGGGACAAAATGTAATTAACTGGGGGACAAAATGTAAGATATAGTTCACATCATTCAGAATAAATGTGATATTCATTTGTAGATATGCTTGTTATTGCATCATTTGGAATAAATGTAATACTCATTTGTAGATATGTTGTTATTACGTCATTCAGAAAAAATGTGATACACATTTGTGGAAAGAATATAGCTATTATAGACGTATATGCAAAAAAAAGGGGGGGGGGCGGTTGCTATTCCAGGGATTTCACCTGTTTTAAATTGGAGGGGTTTCATTGGACATTTTTAATCTACTTTTACTTGAATTTTTAATAAACGTTTTGAAATGTGGTTCCACCAACGCCCCTACCCTTGGATATGCCACTAGTATAAATGTTTTTAACTCAATCCAACAGAATTATGTTGATGAAGATATTTGAAAAAATAATTATTGCTATAATATTTTATTTTTTAAATACAGGCGTAGAGATGCAGTCAATGCAGTGAAACTAAAAGATATTGACTGTAATATTGACCAAGGTAAATGGTTTAGTATTAAAGCAGAAAACATAAAAGCAGCAGAATATGAAAATTTGCATCCAACAAGTCCACCTTTCTAAGGATGGAAACCTTTTCCGTCAAAGGCGAAACCAAATAATTTTAATTGTGGGCAAGAAAGCTGAAACCAATCATCTCAGATTGAATGTTGCTTTATTTGCCAAGAGTATACTGGTTATATGATACATTAAATGCAATATGAATAAAATGTTGCTTTGCCCAACAAATACATGCATTAATTAATGGGGTGGGGTGGGGGTGGGGGCAAAATGTAAGATATAGTTCACATCATTCGGAATAAATATGATATTCATTTGTAGATATGCTTGTTATTGCATCATTTGGAATAAATGTAATACTCATTTGTAGATATGTTGTTATTACGTCATTCAGAATAAATGTGATACACATTTGTAGATATGTTTGTTATCACATCGGGATCATGAAGAAGATAACACATATGTATCTATTTAATCATGACTTTATGAGACCCCTGATCTAAAACAACATATTCATTTACGGCAACAAAATGTCTGCAGACGACCTTGGTGTTTGAGATAAGATTTTACTGTAGTATAGAATATGGTCCGTAGTACGTAGAGGATAGGGTAGGGGTGTGCCTGGATCTGCAGTTAAACTTTATTGTGCGGTGTGACGTGTACGCAAGTTACAAAAGAACAGGGACAATTATGACATGATTTATGTAACGTTTTTGCATTTATAGATAATATTACTTTCACAAATGTCAAATTAGTATTATTTAAGACATGAAATCCATATCTATTTACTTAGATACTGAGTGCCTATTTGTGATTTTGCGAGTTGTTAGCACAAGTCAAAAACGGTGAGTTATATTAATTTGAAAACGACCAATGTCAGTATGTTAAGCGTATCTGAAAGATTGTACAAGAAGTAAAATTGGATAATTTGTAATGCGAGTCTAAGGTCAGATACGTTTGATAACTCCGACATTTCATCTCCATGGATACGCAGCACATCTGCGAATAGGATTATTCATGTATATGTCCAGAACGCTGTCAACAACAAATACGTAGCTTGTCCAGTAAGAGGCTGAAGCATGAAAACAGTATGTTCTATATGTCCGTTTAGAAATAATTGCATGTATGTATGTATGTATGTATGTATGCATGCATGCATGCATGTTGTTGTTATAGCGTTTAACGCCATTTTTAGCACAATATAGATTATACATGGACATGGCGGCCAGTATAAATGGTGGATGAAGAACCAGGGAAAACCCCGGAAAGAACCACCGACACACAAGAAGCTACTGGCAAGCTTTCCCACATACCCATATTGACCGAGCCTGAGACTCGAACCCATGCAGACAGAGGTGAGATGACAGTAATCTGTAACGGTGAGCGCTTTAGATCACTCAGCCACTCGGAGCCCCTGTATGTATGTATGTATGTATGTATGTATGCATGTATCGGGTGTCGGTCTCTTAAACGATTTTATCTCATTTTTCTGTCTACCATTCTTTCTGTCTCTTTGCCTGTCTGTCTCTCACTCTGTCAATCAGCATTATTACCTTCTATAAACCAATCTACATACATCTTTGTGTCTCTCTGTCTATCGAACTGTCTATCTGTATTATTACCTCCTATAAACCAATCTACATACATCTTTGTGTCTCTCTGTCTATCGATATGTATATCTGTATTATTACCTCCTATAAACCAATCTACATACATCTTTGTGTCTCTGTCTATCGATCTGTCTATCAGTATTATTACCTCCTATAAATCAATCTACATAGATCTTTGTGTCTCTGTCTATCGATCTGTCTATCAGTATTATTACCTCCTATAAACCAATCTACATACATCTTTGTGTCTCTCTGTCTATCAGTATTATTACCTCCTATAAACCAATCTACATACATCTTTGTGTCTCTCTGTCCATCAGTATTATTACCTCCTATAAACCAATCTACATACATCTTTGTGTCTCTCTGTCTATCAGTATTATTAACTCCTATAAACCAATCTACATACATCTTTGTGTCTCTCTGTCTATCGGTCTATCTGTATTATTACCTTCTATGAAGGGGGCCCCGAGTGGCCGTGTGGTCTAAAGTACTCACTGCCATCTCACCTCTTTCTATGTGGGTTCGAGTCTCGGGTTCTGCCAATGTGGGTATGTGAGAGACCGACACCCGATACATACATACATACATACATTCATACATACATACATACATACATACACGGGCTCCGAGCGGCCGAGTGATCTAAAGCGCTCGCCGTTACGGGTTACTGCCATCTCACCTCTGTCTGTATGGGTTCGAGTCTCAGGCTCGGTCAATGTGGGTATGTGAGAAAGCTTGCCAGTAGCTTCTCGTGGGTCGATGGTTCTTTCCTGGATTTTCTCGGGCTCTTCCTCCACCATTTATACTGACCACCATGTATAGCCTATGTTGTGCTGAAAAATGGCGTTAAACCCTACAACAACAACAACAACAACCTTCTATAAACCAATCTACATACATCTTTGTGTCTCTCTGTCTATTGATCTGTCTATCTGTATTATTAGCTCCTACCAACAAATCTACATACAATGTACATGTTCATACGTTCCTTCGTCCTATCCATCTTTCTTTGTATATATCTGTCTCTGGACTATGAAGTCATTGCACAATCAAGGTGATTCAAATAACTGCAGAGCGACCATACACAAATAAATAAATAAATAAATAAATAAAAATGTTCAGATTTTTTTTTCAAAACACACTAAACGATTATTTATTTATAAAATCTCTCGAAGGTTCTGCCTTTCTATGAATCTATCAGCATTCATACCTTCCCACCTACCGACCTAAATACACTACCTATCATCATTCATTCTTCTTTCGCTCTAACTATCTTCCTGTGTATCGATCTCTCTTCAAAACACTGAATTAATAGTACAATCGTGTTCTTTTGAATAAGTAAAGAGGGACCCAAACTAACAACAACCAATAAGACAAATATACATAAAATATCCTTGTTCATATTTTTTGAAACACACCAAAATATTATTTAATCGGGTTATATCCTTTTATTCCTAACACAGTATAACACAAATATCAAATACATTACCGGAATAAAGTATGATGTTTACGCCAACTTATTGACATCACTTTTTCCGCTCATTATTACTTTTAGAAGAGCATCCAGCAGAGGCGCATCAAATCCGTGTAGGTTGAGCGTTTGGAAAATATTAGATGATAATAAGGGGAAGATTCAAATTTGAATCAGAAACGGGGTAATGACAATGTTATTTGGAATCAAGAAGAAAAACAAAGACGACTGGAATGACTGTAATCAGATGAGAATTAATTACTACGTTAACATGCGAGTGTGTCTGCTATGCACGAATGTTTTTACTGCCAACATTGTAGACATCACTTTTTGGTGATGTGTCCATAGTCATTATAGTATATGGACTGGTGCGTGTAGGCGATGAATGCCGTATAATCGCAGACCTGGGTTTGAATCTCCGCAGATGATAGTTAACAGTTCTCTAACCTGTATGATAGTTTCATTTGTTTTAAGTTATATATATATATATATATATATATATATATATATAT
>JAECUM010034857.1:0-13668 GCA_016617855.1 Megalonaias nervosa
ATATATATATAGATATAATCGAGATTTTAAAAAAATACCACACAAAAATTATTATATTTAAAAGTATAGCCTAGACTAAAACTAATACTAAAATTACAAACCTGGCACGGAATTTAGAGGAGACTTTATATACCCAGAATATTATAATGTAAAAATATTGCTGAAGAAATGTAACGCTAAAATTACGTAATTGTCGCGGAATTTGATAGCACATACATAAAACATGGAATATTATATCAAAGTGGCCGAGGTCCAACGCCGTACTAAAATTACAACATGACACGGGATTTAGCGGAGAAAAATCTATAACAAAGAATTGTATTGAGAAAAGTCTGTCTTCTACCCCTGCTACGAGTCTATGCTCTTAAAATAAGTAACAGAAAAGAGTGAAAGACAACAAGCTTTGTAAAATTTAACAAATATATTTATTTCCCTAGAATACAAAGTGAAAATGAGATAAAACAACTTATGGTATTGCGAATTAAATCCCAAAATAATCCAAGAATTACAGACACAAGTCCTAGTAACTTAAAGTCCTGAATAAAATTCAGCAAAAGTCCATTTAAAAAATCCTAAAACTGAAGTCGATGACGTGTCTGTGGTAGCTACTGAAGTGTTGAGAGGGTAAATCCTGTACGGGTGTTGTTTCACAGGTGTGGAATGTACAAGTTCAACGTCATTGTAGATTTTATTTGTTCTTGTAGGAACATCTGGAAATAAATGCTCATATTCAAGCAATAACTATTCAAGTTCATTCCTTTCTTGTTGTTGCAAATGTGAAACTTTCTGGTCCAGATTATTCATAATTTCTGAATGTCGAAGATTTGTTACTCCAAAATATTTTCGGACATGGACAAGTTAAACCTATAGATGTTAAGGCCAAGGCTAACTCTGAATTCCCTGTGTCTATTAGTACAAAGCAACTGATGCGATTTTTGGGTGTGACTGGATACCATCGGAATTTGTGTTCCAATTTCTCCATAATTGATGAACCCCTGACAAATTTATTGAGCACGAAAACCAAGATTCATTGGTCTGAAAAATGTCAGGAGGCTTTTGATAAGTTAAAGGCCATACTTAAGAGTGTACCAGTTCTTACAACTCCAGATTTCAGTCAATCATTTGAACTGTCTGTTGGTGCAGGTGATGTTGGGGTTGGAGCAGTATTGATTCAAGAAGACAACATTATTTTTGATCATCCAGTGGGCTATTTTCTAAGACAATTAAATAAGCACCAGAGAAATTATTCCACAATCGAGAAGGAATGTTTGGCTTTGATATTGGTATTACAACACTTTGAGGTCTACATTAGTTCAGCTCCTTCTCCGATTATTGTGTTTAGTGATCACAACACCCTTACTTTCATCGGCAAGATGAAAAACAAAAAAATCAGAGATTATTAAGGTGTAGTTTGTTTTTGCAGGAATATAATATTGGCATCAGGCATATCAAGGGAAAAGACAATTCAATAGCAGATGCACTTTCACGTGTATATAAATATATTGTTGCATGTATACCTTGTGTCATTCATAAGATTTCATCTTATGTAATTTTTGTTACCACATGTACATTTGACTTACAGTAAAAAGAAAGCTTTATTACGTAAATCTTTCTTTTTCTTTATGAGGAGAAGTGTTATGTATATTTAATTTAATCGTTTGTTTGATAAATTTTACAAAGCTTGTTGTCTTTCACTCTTTTTTGTTACTTATTTTAAGAGCATAGACCCGTAACATAAAATTTGAGGCTCGTCCTGGATACGAATTTTGCCAAAATATTTCAGAAAACTTTGTTTTTGAAATTTAAATTCCCTTATTTTCGGAATTTTTAAAATCCCAGATATTATTGACATTTTAGAAATCTTTAGTGAAATCAACGAGCTTTTTACAATGTCATCTAAACTGGAGATCTTTATTTCCAGTCCTATCCAAGAAGAGTTAGACTTCTTGAAAAAAGATGAATGCTTCAGCTTGCCCGAAAATATGATCTTTCCGAGGCAAAGGCTTCTTTAACGAAGCAAGAAATAAAAATTATTTTAGTCCAATATTTGGTGGAAAAGAATGTTTTGGATAAAAGTGCTTCGCATTTGATTAGTAAGTCTGTATCAGACTCTAACATAAAAGTAAAGGAATTAAAATTAAAATACAAGATTGAATTAGAGACAATTCATGTTAGTTGAAGACTTCAATAACTGTGTCCATTGTGACATTGGGATTTATCTTGATGTGCATAAGGTCGAAACTTTAGAAAATGCTGCTGGTACTGCTGACGAGTATTCCTTAGCTCAAAAAGTTTCCTTTGTAAGTAAGTCTTCCACTCAGCAGTCTTCTGGCAAAATAAAGTATTTCAGCCTAATACGACACCTTCCATAAAATTAGTCAGGATAATTATTTTCAAACTTCTGATGGCTCATATTGGATTGGTTTTCGAGTCAAGTATAAATCTGACCAAGAAAAGATCGATGACTTAATGACAGATCCGTTTACAGACATTTATACATACCTGATAAATAATCTTCCTGAACAACGGCGACAACAATTACTTTCTAGTTTTATAATGACCTAACGCGAGCGTGTTTATACCATCAGCACAGTAACGCTTATCATCAAAATTAGTTAGACCCTTGCTTAATTACTCTATCAGTTTTTATTTGATGTTTATAAGATCGTATTGTAGTCATCTCGGCGAAGTGCTTTTCATTGTTGAATAACACAGAGAGATAATCATCATGAGTAATATTATTTTTACAACTGATTTTTTTTACACCTTTTAATTTTTTCGTTTCTTTTCCAAGAACAGTTTTTATTGAGTACATTTTACTTCGAAGTCCGGTAAACTCCTTGACAATACCAAAGCTAAATTCGTCTTTCATCAACCCCATTACCTTTTTATTAGTAGGATCATGGAAAGGATTATCACCAGCGACGTCAGATAAATCAAATAGCTCCTTGTTGTTATAAATATCTTGATAAACATCGTCGGCGAATATTTCATAAACGAGTCAGTCAGTGTCAGTAAACAACAAGTTCGAATTAGGCCAAACACGTTTTACAAATTATAGTGAAAATCGTACATGAGCCACTTTGATGTTTCTAATACTGTTGCACCAACAAATATTGGTTTGTCGAGAATCAGGTTTGTCTTATGTTTCTTGACCATAACAAAGTTTTCGTATATATGTATCATCCCAGAGAAACTTATCTGACGCGACTAATTTACTACAGCGTTTGAAACTATGAACGAGCTCGATATCAACTCTGTTACGGATATTTTCCATTTTCTTGCCGAAAACAGAGTTGTTCATAAGTTTAAAGAAATCTTTTTCAAAATCTGACGTTGCTTTGGTTCGCATGTCATTATTAAACTTAATATAATCGGACATCCAACGAGACTCTTTGACACAC
Organism: Megalonaias nervosa; assembly: GCA_016617855.1. Taxonomy (NCBI): domain Eukaryota; kingdom Metazoa; phylum Mollusca; class Bivalvia; order Unionida; family Unionidae; genus Megalonaias; species Megalonaias nervosa. The sequence goes on from JAECUM010034857.1 coordinate 3,405, forward strand.
AATACTTAATGAATTTTTCTCAAAATCAGCCCGTTGTCAAGAGCTTGTCTAAGATTCCTGTAGTGACAAACATAATTACATTTATTTAACAAATTAGGAACTAGCTTCTCGATCGAACAAGGTTTTCCTTGCCGATGTGATAATTGTTCTCGCGATAATAGCGAATCTGGTATAATCATCTTCTCTGGCAAAAATGGATAACCGTTGTGTAAGTCATGTAATTTTTCAGGATAATCAACATCAGCTTGAAGATAATAAGTGTGACCAGCATCAGACAAATCTTTTTGTTTTTGATTACTCGTATCATCGAGGAAGTATTTTTCACTTACCCATCCTTCACAACAAACAGGCATTGCTTGTGACATAGCCCAACTATGCAACGCGTTCTTGTCAAGATAAAGTATATACGAGGAAGGTTTATCAGGATTGTAGTCGTTCATATACTTGTTGGCGCGCGCGTATTTCTTTGATATTACACTTATTCCGCCTCGAATTGACTTTTCGATAAAATGATATATGTCAACACTTCCTTCTGTTATTAGTTCGGTTTTTGCGTTAGTAAGTTTATATAACGCGTCCCATGATAAACCAGGCGATGAGAAATACTAACAGGGATCTAACTTATATTTTTTAATACTTGTTCTGCAAAAACTTTGAAAAATATCATCGAGCAATAGCGTGTCTTGTATCAGATATAAATCTAGATAATCACCTAGGGTTTTACAACTAAATTTATCCCAAACCTGACGAGCGTGATTATACTCGTTGTCAGATATATTCTCGTTGTTCAGCGACGAATATAATTATCTTTGTCAGGTAATGATGTTTCATCAAGCCGTTGTATATTATTGATGTACTCGTAAGGAAAAATACCTTTCTTCATCATCAAACTAACATTGTCCGCGAAATGCTCTGAAAATGAAATAAACTCGCTACAGTTTCTCGCTAGTGCGTCTAACGAGGAGCTCATAAATTGCATCGAATCAATAAATCTCAGTGGACCAACAGTTATTGACATAAATTTCTCAGCGCTATTTGGAATGCCGTTTATTTTTCGATGCTGACATAATTTAATAATATCAGGATGTCCGAGCGCGTTAATGATAAAGTGACCGTCATAACCTCGAAAATTATGAGTGATACAAGGAATAAACTGAAGTGCGTGAAATTTTAAATTACATTCATTATGTGCTGGTCCTCGGTAACAGCCTGTAATATGACAGTGATCGTGAACTTTTCTTGTAATATCATTAACAGGTTGTAGAAAAGGTTTTTCACAAATATGGCAATATATCGCTGTCGCATACTCGTTTTCTTGCTCTGGTGTTAACTGTGCCATCGGAGTTACTTTCGACAGTATTGTAAATATTTTATTTGCTTCGTTAAACAAGTTCTTTATCAACCAAACTGCAGCTTCCTCGTCACTGCTACTCGTTCTGCGATATAATTTAACAAGCGATGACAAGCTTGGATCAACAATAGAAGTAACTTTATAAGTAACAGCTACTGGAACGTGATTAAACGCGTGTGTAGTCAATCGTGATTCTACAGTGCTGCTATCATTATAATTAATTTGTTCTTGTAAAGACTCGAAACCATACGTGATTGTAAACGGTATGATAAACTTCTTTTTATAATTTTTAAAGCATAATATTTTATTTTCTTTTGTTGGTAACGTTGTGCGTTGATTATAAACACAATATTTTAAATGACCTTGTAAAGGTCCAGGTTTAGTAAAGCCGTGCAAACAACGATAGCAAAAGTATTTCTTTTCCTTGTGTTTATTATACTGTTCACCTGCAAGTCCGTCATAGTTTTTAATCAACGAATAATGGTTTTTATACAACAATAAATTTATTGTACTGGGATTAGCATTAGGCGATATTCGCAGCGGAAATATGTTGTAGTTATCATCAACTCCAAAAACGTTAATTCCACCTGGTAATAAATCAATATTATTACGTTCGATAATAACAATCTGTGAAATTCACTCCAGTCAAATTTAACTTTGTCTCTTGCTGTCTATAGTTTGATGCTCTGTTTGGATTTCTTCCAACAGGAAATAGCGCTGCTAGTAACTGCCATTCAGTACACATATTATCATCACTAACAACGTTTACACAGCATTGACTGTCTTTTATTTTTTGTGGAAGTTCAACAAACTTTCCAACTCGGAGAGGATCGTATTTGTGAGTGTGGATGAGTAACTGTATTTGGTTGAGTAAAATCCAACCTGATCCACCAGTTGTGTACTCGTCAACGAGTAAATCTAATTCTTCCAACAGCGCGTGAACGAGCTTATTATCATCAGCGAACGCAACACGAGGTTTTGATTTTATATAAACACTAGTATGTTTGTTTTCTTCCGTCAAATGCGCAAATAGTACGAGCAACTCAACTAACATTTTAATCCGGGGTTCTATCTGCAGAATATATTTGATGGCATTCTTGAATATCGCAGGAAATGGTCTTACTATCATATCATCAGGTTTGATTTTATACGTTTGTTAAAACCAGCAAACGATGATTCTATTTCTCTTGTTTTAAATTCCTCTTTACGAACGTTTTTGAGATCATTTTTAATTTTGTTAAGTTCAACGTTTGATTTTGGATATTTAACGCTATTTCCTGTTAACGACTTATAATCGCGCATTAATCCTTTAGCGATCTCATCTATGGTAAATTTTGTTTTTTTCTTTTACCCCCGATAATGCTTAATTTCTTCTAGCACTGAAAAGAAAAGTTGTTGTTGTTTTTCTCTTTGTAATTTATTAACTTTGTCACGCAGATGTTCTAAATCAGCATTAGTCCTTGGGTACTTAACAGTTTTACTTGTAAGTGTCTCATACTGCTTCATCAGCAATGTGACAATTAAATGACGTTTATGTTTCGTCGGCATATTATTTATATTTTATGTTTATATAAAATTTACTTTCAAATACAAATTAAATTAAACATTTAAACTAAATTTTATCGTAAGATAATATATAATGCCATTCCCAGTTGGTATGAACTATTGTAAGTGGCTGATACAGGGTCTAACCGAGAAATGTAACAAAAGATGCTATGATGAGTACTGCGGACTTCAAAAATATGTTTCAGTAAAAAATAATACGACCAGTCCGAAACCCTGTTTGAAATGTCAACGAGGTGTACGAGGAAAAACACAAATTTGTGTTGCTTGTGGTGGATCGAATTATCGGGCGCTACAATTTTATTATAACAAACGAAATCCAAAATATTACATCACAAAATTAACACCACCGACTAAAGATGATTTTTTAAACAAGGACAAACAATTATACCTGACAATAATATATAATGATATCAGTAAACGACTAAATCGCGTTAAATATCCTCTGCAGCGCTAAAAGCAACACTTAAAACGCTGAGAATTATTTCACTGACAAATTAATATACGGACCAAATGGTAAGCGATACTTCATGCCACCATCTAATTCTCAAATTACTTTCAAAATAATGTCAAACGGTAGCGATGATGTGATTGCACCGTGTATTGGCAGAACAACTGATTTATCAATGTTTTCGTTGATAAAAATATTTGATGAGTTTTCTAAAGAATTTGATAGAAGATTTAATTTATTGAAGTTGCCAATGCCCGAAATTGAAAAATATTTAGGCAGGTCATTATCACAAGAAGAAACAGCAGCTAAAGCAATTGTTGATGAACTAACTGTGCCAGTTACAACCGGCGGTAAAATTTCATATGCGCTTAAACGAGTAAGTAAAAAATAATAATTATTATTATTATTTATTTGTTTTTTCTGAACAACATAAATATTTCTCCACACAAATATATTTATTTATTTGTTCCTGAACAACATAAATATTTCTTCACACAAATATATTTATTTATTTATTTCTGAACAACATAAATATTTCTCCACACAAGTATATTTATTTATTTGTTTTTGAACAACATAAATATTTCTCCTTAGACCACTCTGTCACCCAGGGACCCTAGTTCTGTGCGAAGATCTATGATTTCCATAAGAAAACGGAACGATTTAAATCATTATTATGTTGCTAACAGAAGAACAGGACCGATTAAATTGTTTTTAGAATGTTTGTTAAAATGGGGTGGGTGGGTTATGCACTGTTTTGCACGAACGTCTCAACAAATTTTAATGAAATGTCTAATATGAATTTAAAACAAAACTACTCCACTCCACAACTCCTCCCCTCCCCCCAATAATCGTTCACCCCAACCTTTATGATGTAAAGGATTTTTTGACTCGGTGGTTCGAATAAGTGTTAACAATATTTGGAAAATTCTGGACAGCTGATTATATGCTTACCACCAAATCCTGTTATGTCCTAAGCACTTAAATTACGTAAAAATAAAAACGTTAAACCCCAACAAGCATTTTATAATTGAAAATATAATGTAGCGAAACACCAGCTTGTTATTCCCGTGGTTTTCCCGGCTTCTTCTTCCACCAGTTATACTGGCCGCCATATACTGCCTATCTTGCGCTGAAAAATGGCGTTAAACCCCACAACAGCAATAACAACAACCTGCTCGGAAATCGGCCTGTTCTTCAGCAACGACGTGCTCTACTTGGAGTTTCATTCTGTTGAAGATGATCTTAAGTACAACCTTGCTTGGGTGACTGATGAGGCTGATTGTTCGATATTCTGGTACAGCCGCAGGTTCCTTTTCTTAGGTAGAGTGATGATCAGAGACTGGGTTCATGGGGTGGGCCATTCTCCTGTTTGCCAAATTTTGTTGCAGAATGTTTTAAGTACATCTATCATGGAGCTTCCTCCTGCTTTAACAAGTTCTGCTCGTATATTGTCTACATCAGCTGACTTCCCTTTCTTTACTTCAGCCGTTACTTCTTCCCTGTGGATCGGGTGGTCAAGTTTAGCACAGCGTGGTCTCCAGAAGTCTCCTGGTTGTAAAGCTTTGAACAGTGTTCCGTCCATCTGTTACGAATCTCTTGATCTTCTCTGAAACTCTTACCAGCCTTGTCCTGGATCGTGCAGATCTCCCTGTTTCTCTGTTGTCAAGTCTTTCACCAATCGGTTCTCAATTTTACTGTTATTCTCGTTCAGGCTTTTCTAAGCTCCTTACACTGGTCCTCTATCCATGTTTCATTTGCTTTCTTTCAGCTCATCTTAATCCCGTTGTTAATCTCCTTGTATTTTTCTGTTCCTTTGTGGTCTTCTCGCTCCCTCTTCGTTTTTCTCCTCACATCACAGAGGCCGAGAATATCTGTGCGACTCGGGGCTTCTTTTTTATACGATCCATGCCAGTGTTCTCGCTGGCTGTGCCTGTTACTACCGTGTTGAAGATTGTGATCAAGGAGTCTTGGTTTATTTCTTCAGCATGCAGAAATGTGAGTCGTGCAAATCTACTGCTTATTTATTCTTCAAATGCTTGTGCCACGCTTGGATCTTTAAATTTTTAAAGTTCAAACCTGATCCTAACCAATCGTGGCTTCTTGGTCTTCCTCAGACGAAATTTGATGTCATCAGCAAGTCATGGTCGCTTCTTATGTCAGCTCCTGGGAAACTACGTGTTCTAGCAAAGTTAACGCTAGACCGGAAGTGCTTCCTCACGAAGATGTAGTCAGTCTGGTTGTGATGTTTTCCGTCTGGACTGTGCCATATCCAACTTCTAGACAGCTTGTGGGGGCCAAGGGTTTTCATTAGCACCAGGTTAATGTAGGTGGCGACATCCAGGAGCTTGAGTTCTCTAGACCAGATACCCTAGAAGGATATTCTAGTTATTTCAAGGAGACTGGAATGGCAAAGTAGGAGAAGATGCTCAGGCAGATTGACGAGAAGTCTGTGATCCATACTGTAATGATCAGATCAATGAGAGTTCGAAGCTGGTCGTAGAACACATCCACATCCTCCTCATCATGTTTAGATGTTCGGGCGTAAACCTCTATGATGGTGATGTTTGAATGGAGATGCTCTCAAGCTGATGGTAATCATCCTGTTAGATACTGGTCGACAACCCATGACTGTACTCACAATTTCCTTGTGTACGATAAATCTTGCTCCATACTTATGCTTGTCATCATGCCTACTGAAGAAAATTATGTGTCCTTCATCTGTTGATCTCTCTCCGAAATTCTTCCAGCGCATCTCGCAGAGTCCAAGGATGTGCCATTGGTATATTCCCATCTCATATGTTGACTCCTCGAGTTTCCCTGCTGGTCTTAATGTCCTGACATTCCATGTTCCAATGGTGATGTTATCTCTTGCCCGTACTCTGATAGTAGTTGCACCAGTAGCATATTTATCATCTTCCTGGTGTCCAACGGATGTCGCGGACATTTGTAACCCGGGCTACGACCGATCCGGTGTGAAAACTCTATCCAATGTCATTTTCTTTACCTGACATAACACCCTTGTATCTAATAGGTAATATATATCTTCGAAAAACGGTAAATTGAACCCACAATATCTGACATAGCATTTATGTGTAGGTGCATGAATAAAATACATGTAACTCAGGATAAAATATGTATCTTGAATAAATACTGGTATTTCAGATTTCCATCAGTCATGGAAAATATACCATACTTGTTACTATACATAATCAAAAGTGAATTTCATTCCCATATAATCACAGAAACACAGTTTTAATGTCCTTTGAATCTCTCTCTCTCTCTCTCTCTCTCTCTCTCTCTCTCTCTCTCTCTCAGTAGTAATAACACAAAGGTGATATGCACTATTTAACACTTCGTTTTACAAGAGCTTAAACTCAAAGATGTAATCATGCTGAAGAAAATGAAGACCATTTTTTCCCCTGGACATGTTCTAAAGCTTCGTCCACTCAGTTAAGAACCCTTTAATAGCGTCGACACCATGAAATGGGTGCGGGGTTGGATATCGGTAGTGTTATGCATTCTGCACATTTGAATGCAAGTTTAGACATGTCTAGTTATGATCAGACCGAAAGTGCATCGTTTCCTGCAAACCAGTACTACCTGCACACTAAAGATTACAAGTGCATCCTTAATGCACGGTATTTATCTTTCAAGTGATATTAAGTGTTTCGGTTCTCTAGTACAAATTTATGGATGTTTGAAGTGTCGCATTATTTTGTCGCATGGCAAGTATGTCAACATGGGCTTGATAAAACTACATGTACTGGGACACTAGTACTTTTTTCATTATATTTTATCGATCAGACTTACAGCCCTCGTAACGTTCCACATTATACCTCTATCAAAATGGCTTGTTTTTTTTTTTTTCTGAAAGGATATAGATTATAGACCATAGCGATGCAAAGAAGACTAGTTTCCATGCTTTCCAAACTTATTAAGCAAGAAGCTCAATAAATACACTCAGAACAATACATTCAGATATTATATGTAGATAAAATCGTTATAATCAAAATTTAGCAGGTTAATAGACGAATCGACGTTTAGAAGATCTTGAAAGTTCTAAGAATCTAACTTCATTTTAATAAAAGTTAAAATACATCTAAGGTTTTTGATTTTGAGTTTGAGTCTAAGGAATTTAGATAAACAATACCTGCAATCGTCATTTAGCAAGGTAGTATCCAAGCATAATTTCAAATATTTTGGAGTTCAAAAGGCTACAAAATTGAATAACAGTTTGTTGATCAGTCGCATCATGTTATTGCGATGCAAATCCTTTAAGTACGTTTGATACGTTCCTCCAATCGCACCAGATTGGCAGTTTTAAGTAAAACTACAAAGAAAAGAAAAGAATTTATTTTAACGCTATATCTGAAACTAAATCACAGTTGAGCTATATAGCGTGTGCTATTTTCTCGCTAGTTTTTGTAGATTAATATGTGGAATTTTAGACTGTTCCACTAAATTAAACTTTCTGAGATAAACTTTATAACATTATAAATGATTGTGATCCCATGTATTCAAAATTAAATATACAAACAATATTTAAGGTAAACTTAGTGTTTCTTTTCTTATCTTCTTGTGAGAGCACCTTTATAAGCGTAGAAACGATTTGCGGTGCACACAGATCTTCAGTGCGAGATCACATTATTTCGTGAACGAGACAGCGCAAATTATGTAATGATCAATAGGTATTTTAACGATATATGCTTTAAAACTATACAGCTATAGATAATGTTTGGACAAGGAAGACAAAATAAATCCACGTGACTCAACCCGATTTTTAATTGTTGAAAGGCTTAGGTCTTGTGTTAATGTGCATGTGAATGTACACACGTGTGTGTGTGCGTGTTGCCACGAAATTAAGGAAAACTAATGCAAAAGAAGAGGACTAACACCAATATTATCGGTGAATAAGAGTTTTCAGGAGTTTATAGGCCTCGTAATCAATTATATCAGCCATTAATACTAAACAAAGTTGCAAACGCACACAGTGTTTGATGTAATCAATGACTGTCTTAATTTGACAACGGAACTTAACACAGTTGTATGTTGACCTGTGTGTTAGAATTGTTCATCAAAAGTTACTCGAGTTTATTCAGGTCAGTTTTTAAAGAAGTTCAAACTTTATTTCATTCAACTTTATAACAGAAAAAGTAATCAAAATAAATAATCTCAGTTTGAATTTAGTGCATAGTTTATGGATGGACAGCATTAATAAGTAATACATGGAAAAGATGAAAAATGTGCTTATCTTCGTTGGTACTTTGTTAACGTACGGTTTCTATGGCAATCGTCACTTGAACACAAAACTTATGTCTGAAATTAAATCAAACCACCTCATACTTATAATATACATCATACGAAGTAATTTCGAGAGGGGGCAGAAAATGGCCCTTATTCGATATAGTCCTTTACAAATTATTTTGGAGAGATTTAGAGGGTTTGTCTTTTGGTCTTGAAATGCTGGATACGATATGAAATATGCTTTCTTTCTCATGGAGACTATTTTTAAACTTAATGAGTACATTTGTCACTGGCAGAGGATATATTGCAATAAGTCAACAAGTTGAGCCATCAATTATGGTTATTTTTTCTCCAGTTTTATTTGCTGATCTGTTGTCGTTAGGGAGACGCATTTGCAATGTATTTATTTCTAACAGAAATTGAACTTTGACCTTTAAAATAGAATACAAGTATTACAGGCACTTTCTAACATGAAAGAGAGTTGTTCAAATTAAACCAGTCTGCTAAGGAAGTGTGTCTATTATTAGATGGTTCTGCGTTTTTCTCAAGTCAACATTCAGATGTTTGATGAATTTCCTTGGTACTAGGTCTGTTCGGTAACATTTCAATAGGAATTTGAAAAATATTAAATGACTAAATATATCCAGAAGTTGGAATTATCTGTCCAATGTCCAAGTTTAGATTACTGGGGGAAGAATTAACTTTGAATTAGGAGGACATGTTAGAAGCAAACCATTTACACAAATTTATAGGAAAAAGAGAAATATACACCTTACTGGAAAAAGTTACTTTGATAAAATCTTTGATTTTATCTAAATTCTTTTATTTGTATGAAGTACGAAATCCTCCAAACGATATTGAACGTGAACTGAATAACTAATTTTTCCACTTTATTTAGCGAGGTAAAACTGAAAATATTAAAGGAAACGCTCTTGTAGCATTTTGGGGGGAAGGGGATTATAAGTCAGTTGCTCATTTGTGCGTCATAGACAAATTATTCAATTAGGTGCCTTTTAGTAAATAAAGATGGTATATGGCAAAAACTTAATTTTTAGCAAATTCTTCGAACGTTCGCGTTACACGGCTATTCAGATTAGAGATAATTAAATTAAAAGATATTTTAATCATTAAAATATATTCGCGTGAGATGTTACTTATGCTTTATCACTATAGAAAAATGTCCTTTCAACTGTTTAAGAATACGTGTTTCAATATAACTTGAATTCAGTTAATGCAGATAATTTCAAATTATTTGTAAGATGGAGAAGAAATAGCACTGTACATATTCAACATACCGCTCAAGTGGCTTAAGTGGTTAGAGCGTTCGCCTCGGATGCAGGAGGTCTCGGGTTCTAACCCCGGCCGAGTCATACTAAAGCCTTATAAAAATGGTACTCAGCATTAAGAGGTTAGTGTTAGGACTGGTCGGCCTGGTGTCAGGATAATGCGACTGGGTGGGACGTTATGCTTACATGACTGCGTCATGATGCCCCATCGCTCGACATAAAACTGCCACACTACAGACATTGTAGCAATATGACTGAAAAAGTGTTCAAACTACGTTAAAACACACACACACACACACACACACACACACACACACACACACACACACACACACACACACACACACACACACACACACACACACA
>JAECUM010034858.1:0-36454 GCA_016617855.1 Megalonaias nervosa
ATGCTACCTAATACCAATAAAATGTCTTTCTGTTCAATCTTAGCACACATCCTTGCATCCTAACTATGACTATTGACATGTATTTTATTCCTATCGTAGCAAAAAGTCTTGCATGCTACCTAGCACTGTTGACATGCCGTTTTGTCCAATCTTAACACAAACTCTTGCATGCTCCCTAACACGGATGACATGTCTTGCATGCTAAATAACACTTTTGGTTCGTATTTTATTCCTATCGTAACACATACCTTTGCATGCTATCTTACACCGTTGAAATATCTTTTTGTTAAATCATAACATACACTCTTGAAATGCTACCTACCACTGTTGAAATTGTCTTTTTGTTCAATCGTAACACATACTCTTGCATGTTTCTTAACACTGTTGAAATGTCTTTTAGTTCAGTCTTAGCAGACACTCTAGCAAGCTATCTAACACTGTTGAAATTGTCTTTTTGTTCAATCGTAACACAAACTCTTGCATGCTACTTAACACTGTCGAAATGTCTTTTACTTCAATCTTAGCAGACACTCTAGCATGCTACCTAACACTGATGAAATGTCTTTTTGTTTAATCACAACACACGCTTGCATGCTACATAACTCGGTTGAAATGTCTGTATGTCCAATCTTAGTATGCACTCTTGCAAGCTATATAACACTGTTGAAATGTTTTTTTCTCCAATCGTAAAACACACTCTAGCATGCTACCTAGCACTGTTGAAATGTATTTTTTGTCCAATCTTAACACATATGCTTGCATGCTATCGAACAATATTTATATAATCATTGTAACTTGTTTTACGATTTCAAATAAATGGACTTATTAAACAGAAAGCAACACATTTACAACAAGGTAATACTAAATAAGTTCACAGTGCGGAATATCACCATAATAAAAACTTACATTGCCAAAGTTGAGTTTTACTTTCAGATTTCAGCGTAATTAAATTTAATTTGTTAAACATGTCTATGATATTTGAAAATATTGCAACTGGGAGATATACATTAGAGCAAACTGCTGAAAAAAAAAACATATTCGATTATTGTATAATTGTTACTGATTTCTCAGTGGTGCTCCTTAAAAAAGGAGTTTTTGCCTAAACTGCGGATATATATAAATAATAGTTAATTTAATTCTAACGGACTTTAGGCACATTTTTGTCTTATCGTGAGGGGGAGAACAGATAGTAAACGCCTTTCTCAGGACCCAAGTGGCATCCTACCCGGGCTGGGCTGGATGGGTATCCAATCCGCTATCCCTAGTCAGACGCTCTACCAAGCGCATAAATGTTTGATCACCCGGAAAAAATTACCTAAATAATATATGATGATGAATATGTGAAACTCAGACACATGTTAGAATAAGTAAGTCTCGAAAATAACCACTTCATGCAAACTCATAATAGCTTTGTTTTCTAGTAGTTGTAAATAATCCCTTAGATCAAAGTAGTGGAGATGTAAACTATGTATAGAAAAACAGTAACTATCGTCGAGGGATGTTTTGTCAACAAATCAACAACATTCTAATAAAACATTTTAAAAGATCTTTTGCCACATTTAATGCAGGTGGAAATCATTATTTGTGTTATAAAAGTGACAGAATAATTAAAGATCCATGCATTGCTATTATATCAGTACTGTATAATTTCAATCAAACTTTTGACACACACATCTGCACTTGCTGCACAAGCTGACCACTGACTTGACGGTTTAAAATCTACTTACCCCTCCACCAATTTTTCCAGTCTAAATTCCTGAAAATCATAACTTACCTCTTTCGTTGAAGACAGTCCCGGGTTAATGATACCACTCTGCACACACTCCTGAAATATACCAAGAAAAGAGATTATCAATGGCTTTAACCAAGAAAATAGATCATCAATGGATTTTACCAAGAAAAGATAATTTAGATATTGACAAGGACCAGGATATAAATTTCATTATTGTCCGGAGATCAATAATGTAATGGTTACTGAGAACTTAATTCCTAATATGGTCACACCCACACGTTACCTAAACAGGCGATGGTACAATAATAAGTTTGGGTAGAAACATAATCCTCTCCATAGATACTATGTTACCTTATCGAACATATAAATACCATAGACAGTTTAACATAGGTATTTCAGTATATGTTTCAGGGTTATAATAATAGTTCTTCCTTTAATTCAAGTTGAAGATGTTAAATTAAAACATACCGTATAGAAGATTATAAAAGAAAATAGTAAATTAAAAACATCATAGAGAAATAAAAGGTAAATTAATTTTTAAACAGAAATGGAAATACTGATATATATAGATCAATATTTCAATGCAGAAAGCTATGCAGAATTAAACAAGACAAAAATCTTACATATGTATAGAATAACTGTTATGAGTAAATACATTTATTGAATATGAAATTAAATCAACTTTTATTAAAATAAATGCTTAGAAAATATGGATTGAAAAGTACTTAAAATAATGAAACGGAACATTTCAAATGACAATTTAATTTGCTTTAGGATATTTTCCTTTCCCATAGACGCACACGTTCTTCATTGAGGTAGAACATCATGGAGGACGAACGAAATAAACTGCAGTCTGGAGGGCACTACTATACTTTCGATTTGGTTCGTTCCTCTTTCCATTTCCTGCTCATCTGAATGACAGCTGACGCAGAAAGAGATCCACCCACCTAAGGTCATGCCCACGCCACTGAGCCTTCTCTTGGGTCTGGTGGGACTCTACAAGAGGCCGGCCCAAACACCTCTTAGAGAAATATATTGCACAGTACATATTAAGCTGCAATTATTCCGATTCCTATATTTAATGCCGGCCTGACGGCGGCTGAGTATGACACCTCCCGCCAATACCCTATATGAACCAGATAACGGGTATTAATAGCCGGTTTCAAGCGAATTAATGATGTAACGCAGTAAATAGGCCAACTCTTCAAGCACATCTACTGTTATCTAGCATCCAGGCAATTCTAACTCACGTAAAAATCTCCGAGCAAGTTTTATCCTTTGGAGGAAATAGATAAGTTTAATTTGTCCCATGATGGGAGGTGGGTGTCGTGGGTCGCGCCAAAATATCAGCGTCTGGTTCGCAATCCTTGAAGTGGCTGCAGATTCGGAATGTTTTCAATGCTGTCTGCAGCGCTGGCAGCGTGCAGTCATTTCCACCAGACCCAGCGTTTATGTGAGTCATGCACAGCGAGAAAGAAAAAAGAAAAAAAGAAAAAAAGAAGAAACGAACATGCCCAAGGATGAAGTAAAATGCTCTTCTTATATACAATTATGCGGAGGACTTTATCACGTGCTATTAACAGTACTTTTCGATGATGAAATCTGGAACGGTTATTTATCAGTCTTGGTAATGTTCTTTTTTATGCTGTCTCTTTTAGCCATCTCTATGATTATAGTGGATTAAATTCTTATCGATAATCGTCACGTGTGATTAGTTAAAATGAACTACAGCACAAAATGTACTTTAAAAATGAATTGTTTTCATAGAAACAATACTGTTAATATTACTCAGAGAATTCTAAACTTCTGTTTTATTCATAACTTTAATACTTTAATGTAAGTAAGAAAGAGCCCGGCTTATTACACTTTAATTGTAAATAAACTGCTTATTAATTTTAAAATGTGCAGCGAATTCGATATTTAATGAAGTTTTGCATTTTGCACTTTGGTAAGGTACACTTTTGTGATTCCATTTCCACAATCGACAAATTTGCTTATATCGCCATATTTGTAAGGTCTTCATCTTTGAAAGTAGTACGTAGTACCTGTTGATACCTAGCACGTTGTTTAGTCCATTCCGGTTACCCGAGGGTCGGTTGAAAGTGTATCGAACTTTAGATAGCTGTTGGTCAGAACAATTCGATGTAATTTCTGTTAAAAAGAAAAATTATACGGCATAAAGTGGGTATCTTAATAAAGTTTTTGTGTTTTTGCGTGCACTAACAAATCATTTTGATTTTAGGATGCCTCGTTGATAAGTAGATTTTCCAAAATAAATATACATATATTTGATACCCTGAACTGAATTATCAATGAGAAGTTTTCATTCCAGCCAAATAAACTACTTCATCGCCTATATCAGTACCTACCTGATAACGATAATAAAACCTAGTGGCACGGAGTATGAGCCAGATTTAATTAATAGCAACAACCGAGCTATAGACATACAATTAGGGGATAATAACTATGGTTGCAGCATTTGATTTTCAAATGAAGTTGCTACCAGCGGCAAAGTGCTGAATTCTCGGCACCAGGATCTTAAACTAAAGGATTTAAGAAATCCACCAACAAAAAGTTCTGAACCTTGCTCTCGTTGATCTTGTTTCCGGCAGAAGCACTGATGACAACCGCACGACGGACAACACTAACTATTGCAAAGCATCGAGGAGATTTATTGCCACAAATAAACAGTAATCGAGAAAAAGCATTGTAACCGTTATTTTAGCATATTTTAATGCACGTTAAAACTGTTGTATGTAATAAGCGAACGATTAACTTAAGACCCACCCATTGATGTTATATCAATACTGTACAATTTCACACAATGCCTGTGACATAAACCTCTGCACTCGCTTTTCTGGTTTAAACACAACTTACCTCTTCAAGCCTTTAACATTTTTCCAATTGAATCCCGATAAAATTGTAACTTACCTCCTTCGTTGGAAACAGTCCTTTATTAATGACACCACTATGTCAACACTCATGCAATTTCATAAAGGTATTGATATATTGATACGGACCAGATTTAAAGTTGCATTACGGTCCGAATATCAATAAATTAATGTTTACCGAGAACATGAATCCGATTTACACGCTCACAATATACATAAGCGAGCGATGGTACAATAATACGTTAGGTGTAAACATAGGTCACTCTTTAGATACCATATTACCTTACTGAAAACGTCAATACCATCCGCACACGCGCAGTTTAATATAGGTATTTCTTTAGATTGTTCAGGGTAATTCTGCACCTAATTCAAGTTAAAGATGGTTACAAAACTGTTAAATGATTAAGAAAGAAATAAACAACAGTAGAAAATATGAAAATATGGAAATTATTGCGAAATAAATTGTAAAAGACTTTTGGAAATAGAAAAATTCAAATATTTAACACAAAAAAGCTTCAGTATGTAAAAGAACAATCGTTATGCACAAGCAGATTTGTAGAATATGAAAATGGATCAACAATTATTAACAGAGATATTAAAGATTGTAAAATGTTGTCAATAATGAATCAGCATTTTTGAATTGATAATAGAAACAAAATGAAAATTTTCCGTATCAAAATATGCACACGTGAGTGAGACTGTCCGGAAAGGTAAATAGTCAAACTTGCAGGGTCTTCGGGCCACTACAAAGCGTGCTATTAGGTTTTCTCTTCTTGACTCTCCTCTTGACCTCCTCTTAATCTCAGTGGCACACATGAAGAGAAGAGAGTCATGCACATAATATCCCACCGACACTGCCGGGCCTTTGAAATGTAGGTGTAGATAAGAGGGCCGCCAATTAAAGGGCTTCCTGTTGGGCCTACGAAGACCCTGCAAGAAGTCGACCCAAAATATCTTGTAGAAATGTATTGCGCAGTATAAGTAGTCGTGGGGGATACCATAGCATCACGTAGGCCTGAATGTTAAATTTAGGGGGTTGTATCGTAGCCTCAAGATTGATTGAGGGGTTGTACCGTAGCCTCAAACGGAAAATAGAATAAGGTGGGACTATCTAGCCTCAAAGGGTTTATATAAGGGACTGTCTAGCCTCAAAGGTGAAATCGACCAAGGTGGGACTGTCTAGGGACAAGGGAAGCCTTGATATACGGAGATCGGGACTTACCATTAAAAACAGGGTCACGGCCCTTGGGGGACAAAGGGGATTTTAACATGGGTGGGCCAGTCAAGGGACAATGGGAATTCAACATAGGGATCTATAGCGACAAAGTATTGGGTCTGCCTAGGGACAAAAGGAATTGGAGATGGGTGACGTCACGGTTCTGGATACTGGGGGAAACAATGGCAACAATGCTGCAAGTGGCTGACCTCAGTCGGAAGGAGCAGTGAGGAACAGTGTTGCAAGTGGCTGTCCTGAATACGCGCTGCTCGATGTACAAGGAAAAATACAATAGAGACATAGACATAGTGACATGGTTAGAGACATGTATAAAGACATAGATTTATCACACAAACATAGATTTATCTACATAAATCTATCAAAGAAACAACTATACAATCGATTAAATAAAATTTGGGGGCAAGAGGGAATAGATATCTTGCCGAGAAATATGAGTGGCCCTGAAAAGGGCCTTATGCTTTCCTCTGAGTTCTCTCCTCCCATCCTCTCCAGAACGTTCTCCTTCTCCTTCTTCTTCTTCTTCTTCTTCTATTTATCTATTTTGAGCTACAACTTGTGGAAAATCATATGGAAAACCAGTATATATTTATAGCCTCAACTTTTGTGACGATCCTGTTCAAAAATCCTAGTAACTATTTATAACTACAACCAAATTTCCATGGAAAAACCCAAATCTGTATTTATAGCCTTAAATGTTCTAGCCTCGATAACGTCGCGGTTCTGGACCTTGGGAACAATCTTGCAAGTGGCTGACCTTAATACGCGCTACTGTACTGTAGGTAGGTTTTATGAATTTGATAGGGACAATGGTTTAGAGGGACAAACACAACATAGACATATACATTCACACACACACACACACACACACACACACACACACACACGCATGCGCACCAAACGCCTTGTGTTAGCGTAGAATGTACGAGAAGTAGATAAAATCTCACAAAAAAGACTATCTTTAATACCACCAAAAATACTGTATAGGAAACGCTAGAATCTATTTATATTCACAACTTTTAGGAAAGTCTATAGAAAAACCGTACTATCTATGTATAGTCACAATTTGTAGGAAATTCCTATGGAAGAACCCAAGTATATTTATAGCCTTAAAACACAAACCTTATATATAGGGACTACGTTGCGCCTAAAATTTAGTCATTTGACCCTTTGCAATCAACATGAAACGAGCGCACGATTTCACTAAGACGCAGGAACGTGAGATATCGCACACGAGCTGAAGTTTTGGCTCAAATTCATGCCAGCGATTTTGAAGACGACATGAGTGAGACTGAATCTACTCCTTCTACGAATGTGACCAGACCGAGAGTCTACCCGTAACCAAAGTCCACCACCACAATAATCACATGAAAAATATTATCACATTCAAGAGACGGATAAACGGCCGTATAGAAAATTTAGAACCTCGGCCTACAGGTACACGGTGAATTTAAAGATTTCATGTCAGACGTACCGCTGGAGAAAACAGAGAGGTTCGTCACTGATTTGTGAGATTCTTTGTTAATCACACTAAAACGGCAATGTCGAACCAACGAAGACGATCGCTTGACACTTTCCATTTATCATGACAGCGTGAAGTCACCCGTTTGGATCGACTTTAGCAGGCCAGCAGAACTGATATCTTCCAAAGTCATTGACAAGATTCAACACGTTCAGCAGTCCAACGACAAGTTTCACATCACCGATGTATAAGTGATATTGTACATGGCCCACGTATCTCTTTCTAAAGGGACCGGACACAAAAAGGTGTTATTGCTGAACGACTTTCTCAGCATCAAGCGTAGCATCGTTCAAATTAACAACACTCGAGACAAGATGTGTTTAGCCCTAGCCACCGTTGGTGTGACGAACATATGCTGACAAGAACGATACCACAGAATGGAAAAGAACCTGGAAGAGCGTTCGACACTCGGAGCAAGCCAAACAACGAAGTGAAGCAGAACTCTTGTTTCAGCAAGCTGGCCTATCTAAAGACACTCCCTGCTGCATTCCTGAAATGTAAAAACTGCAAGACGTCTTATCGCCACTCTACACATTAAACGTGCACCCTCAAGAAGTGCGCGGACCTCTGTTGTTTAGAGGCAAAGATTTCAAAGACGGAAAATACTTTCTCGTCTATCATCACGACGAACATTTCGATGCCATTACCAGTATCACCGCATTTCTGGGATGCGGTTGTTATTGTGAGAAATGTGACTATGGGTATAACAATCGAATGCAACACAAGCAATGCGGATCACTATGTCCAGGATGTTTGGCCTCTAACGAAGGACAAGAACGAGTGCATTGCCCAGCTTGCCAGTTCACTTTTGTCAGTCCTACCTGTTACCAACAACATCTTAAGAAACAAGGTTCACAGCGGAAAAGTGCCTGACAACTGATGAGATTGTGCTCTACTTGTAGACAAGTCATACGTGCCAATAATGCCAAAGCACACATTTGTCCAGGAAAGAAACGATGTCAAATTTGTCACCAAATCGTGGTCTTGGAACATGAGTGCTACATTACAAAATATCAACCCCAACAGCAGAAGGAAGAGGAAGATGACCAGAAGAAAGATAATTTCATTTGTTTCGATTTCGAATGCATGCAAAAGACTGGCATTGACATTCCTAATTTCTGCTTGGCTCATCGAGCTTGCGAGAAGTGCATCCATTAACCTATTTTTTTGTAATTGCCCTCACTGTAGCAAGATTCCTGGAGGACGTGAAAAAATCTTTCAAGGACCGAGCACGCTGACCGATTTTGCCCAATGGATCTTAGACCTTATCGACGTTTCGTGGAGTCCAGAGGACATCGAACGTTATGGAGATTGCCATCGCTATGCCACGGTTAGGGCTCAGAATTTCTCTGGATACGATTGACAATTTCTTCTGAAATACTATACCGAACAAAGCACTGAACGTCCTAAATTCACCTTGAACGGAGCCAAAATCATTTCCATGCAAGTGGGACAAGTGCAGTTTAAAGATTCCATGAGTTACTTGGCCATGCCTTTGAGTCGAATGCCTAAAACGTTTGGAATGACAAAAATGGCCAACGGTTATTTTCCACACTTTTTCAATACCGAAGCCAATCAACATCCCGTTCTACCACATTTGCATGATGCTCACTACTACGACCCCGACAACATGCGCACCGAACAACGAGAAGCTTTCTACGCTTGCTACCAAACTCACGCCTTGGACCCTTCGACTTTCAGGAAGAAATGTTAAAGTACCGTCGATCCGACGTGGACATTTTACGGTGTTGCTGTGGCAAATTTCGAGAATTGTTCATGGAGCAAGGAGGCATCGAGCCCTTGAGAAAAGCCTATACCATTACCAAAACATGTTCCTTAGTGTTCCGCAAGCGATTCATGCCTGAGAAGACCCTGGCTGTCATACGCCCTCAAACGACCAATTTTGTCAAACGTCGATACTCAGTCAGAGCCCTACGCTGTCTACATTACTTGTACAATGACAACAAATGGATCCAACATGCCAGAAAAGGAGGAGGTGAAAAGACTATTGTATATTGTTCAGTGGATGGTTGGGACTTAGAAAACCCCAAGATCGTCTACGAGATTAACGGTAGCTTATTTCACGGATGACCTACCAGCTACAGTCAACATGACACCAAAACTCAGTTTTTACAACATACCATGCAAGACTTGTATGAGGCCACTTGTCAGAGTCGCACAAAGTTAAAACAACGAGGATAACAAGTAGTGGAAATGTGGGAACACTAGTACGATCACCGTTTGAAAACCGATCCCGACTTTAAACGCATCTTGGAATATTGCAAGTTGTTGGACCCTCTGAACCCTTGGGGCAGTTTGTATGGAGGCCAGATGAATGCCACCTGTTTGCTGTACCACGCTGAAGAGGAGAAAGGAGAAGAAATCAAATACTTGGACGTGTGTTCGCTGTATCCTTACGTGTGCAAATATTGTCGCGTTTCCGCAGTTCACCGACAATTGCTGACGGAACACATCGACGTGGACAACATCCGACAATGCGAAGGATTGATTAAATAAAAAGTCTTGCCTCCCACGCATTCGTACCATCTCGTTTAACCTCACCATTGCCAAGGAAAACTGACGTTTCCTTTGTGCCGCACTAGTGCCGAAACGTGTAACCAAGACCAACCTTGTCATCACACTCAGGAAGAACGCGCCTTGACAGGAACATGGGTCAGCGTGGAATTGTTTAAAGCTATGGACCTGGGATACCTACTGTTAGAAGTGTACGAAATTTACCACTTTCCCAAGACAGAATATTTCAACAAGGGTGACTAGACTCGGAAAGTTATTTTTGCAGACTAAGTGGATGCCTTTTTAAAACTGAAACAAGACCTCATGGGCTATCCTTCCTGGTGTCAAACCCCCGAAGACCAAAAGAAATTCAAAGATAAATACTTGGAGCAGGAATGCATCACTTTAGGCTACATCGAGATAATAGAAAGAAGACGATCGTTTGCCAAAGTGATGTTGAATTGTTTGTGGGGAAAAAGGGCACAAAGACGATGTTTACCTAAGACGGAGTATTTGTTAAAACCTTTCCGCTACTTCAAGATGATTCACGACAAAACCAAATATATGAAACACGTGGATGTCATTCGTGAAGACTTGATTTTAGTCAATCATTGCAGCCTGCGTTACAATCCAATGCTCGCTTAAAATTGTACGAAGCCTTACACAAGTTAGGAGATCGTGTGCTGTATTTTATACCGACAGTTGCATCTGCATCGATCGCCTTGGTCATCGTCACCCTGAAATCGAAGGAGATCGTGTAGAAGCCTGGACGGACGAGCACGCCGAAGACAAGATTCTAAGTTTTGCTAGCGGCGGTCCTAACATTATGGTTACAAATACCGGGACCAACGAGGAGAAGTGCACACCGAGTGTAAAGTGAAAGGATTGACTCCAAATCATCGCACCAGTCAAGTGGTGAGCTTTGACGTACCGAAAGAAGACTTGCAATCTGGAGAAGATGAAGACTTTAAAGTGACCACCTACGAGCCGCACAAGACTGCACGTTTACCTACTCCTCAAATCGTCAGTCGACCCTTAGAAAAAGTGTATTAAATCGTGTACCAGAAGCGAATGAGAATTCCCAACTACTTCACTTTACCGTACGGACACTCAGATATTGGTCAGCATATAAAAATGGAAAATATCCAAGAACGATAGTTCATTGTTGCTACAAACGCCAAGCAAAAAAGATGAATTCTTTGAGTCAGACACAATTTAAGTTCAATAATTCTCAAGTGGAGTGCGATGATGTGCCTTGCGACTGCAGGGATGCCGTCCGCTGTGACCTCAGCGATTCAGCACATCATGTGAACTTCGCTATGACTTCTACTACTACTACTACTACACCTACAATGGAAAGTGATGATGTGAGTGTCAAACCAGACGGATGCGAAAGAGATGCTACTCGTTATCGTGAACTCTTTACTGGTTTTTATCCTCAACGTCATACTATGTACAGCTACCACCCTACGGTTGTCATCCATTCCTGAGCACACTACTTAACGTATTACCACCGCTTCATCGAAAGTCAGTAAAAAAGAATATTTGTCGCCTGTGCGCTTGTCTGAATAACGCGACTTTGAAAGTCGATTCCAAACGTTCAAATGAAAGTGGCCTAAATATCTGGGAAGACCTACCCCCGATGAATTTGTCAAATCTGGATTTATCCACTTGGGAGAAGGTGATAAAGTCAAGTGCTTCAGTTGCGGTGTGTCACTTCACGAGTGGGAGCAGAAAGATTCGGCGTACCTAGAACATGATCGATGGTCTCCGCACTGTCCCTACCTACCTTTAATGGGACTGCAATAATCTATTCAATGATACTTTAGATGAGAACATTCGTGGTTTGCCTGTGGATTTGGGAGAACGCATTTACCAAGAGTTTGTCAAAATACAAGTGAAACACAAAGAACAATTACATCCAATACGTCACCGATGTTTGAACATCTGGTACCTGAATGTTATAAGAGGACTGCTTCTGATGAAACGGTTCCAGTGGTCAGACATCGATAAACTACTCAAGGACCAGAAGGATTGATTTGCTACTGATTCTATTTACTACAAGGTAGCCTTATTACAACGAAATCCAGAGGAAGACTTACAGGGTTACAAAAATCGTTCACACAGTTTAATCTTGGTTGAAGAGGAAACTTCTGTACGGTGTGTGGTGTGCAAGTTAGTGGCTAAATAATTTAGATTCTCAACTGGAGTACGATCAGTTCTGTGCAGAAAATACATTTATTCTCTCCGTCAAAAAGATGTATAAAAACTTGCTGCCATGCCATGACCTTTATCAGTAGTGATACAACAAATTCCGTGGAAGGACGTCAATGACACTATTCAAACTGTGGAGGATTACCAACACTTTTTACATGACCTGTGTCCATTAATAGGGAACGTCGTGTGGTGTTTGTCTTAGTGACTTCCTTTCTGGAATTTCGTTTACCAGCCGATTCATTGTGGACTATTTATGAACAGTACCTACCACAAAAACATGAGAGTTGGTCCTTTCAATGTACACGAGACGCATTCTGTTAAAAGCCTTGCGCTTTCATCTCGATACTTCCTACCTCTCAGGGAAAAAAAAGACTCGTCAACTTTTAGTCACTGAGAATGTTTAGGAAGATGTGTGTATAGCTTGTGACTTACACCCTCACTGGCAAGATGTACGTAACTGGAAAAGTCTTGGTTTCGAGGTTTGGACGAAAGAAGTGGCTCAGTATGCCAAAGATATGTGATCATGAAGTCAAACGTCCAGTAAAAACGGTACCTCTTAAACCTGTGTTAGCCACATTGCCAGAAGAAGAACCAGACACCGCTGAAAACCACTCCATTCAGGACAGGACCGTCACTGACATGGGCATCTATTAAAATCCATTCCGGGAAGATACCTGTGTGACTGTGCCTAGTGTAGAGACTCCAAGAACATTACCAAGAGTCTATGTGACACCACACCTTCATTACCCATGTTGTACAGTAACTTGTATATATTCCATATATATTCCATATATCGTTTTGATGTGTATTTTATCGATTATATTAACTATTTGGCTTTTATCTAATTTTGTCTTTCGTGTTCAATTTTAAAAATTTTGGAATAACGTGTTCTGAAAATGTATAAACACTCTTGTCTTTCTTCTATTCGTTTCAAACGTGTCATCATCTTCACTATAGCTACCTCTGCTGTCTTTGCTACCTCTTCCTCGACTTTCAAAGTCATCGACGAAAACTTAGATTGTTCCAGTGGGGAGACCTTGGATCTTCGCGATCCCTTTAACATGATAATTGTTAGACAGAGCGGTTTAGGCAAAACCGAATTTGTCAAACGTTTGATCGAACATAAAAGTCATTTGGTAGATCGTCCACCTCAGCGTATCGTGTGGTGTTACAAAAAAGTGGCAATCGGCGTACAGCCTCCTGCTAGAAAGTCAAGGAACTGCCATCGTTTTTGTGGAAGGCATTCCTAGCGAAGACGATGGAATCGTGTCTGACCCCAATTGGTTTGAATGTCGATGCGGTGAAGTACAGGGAATAAGCTCTGTTTCAGCATTAACAAAATAACGAATCTGCCTTGTTCTTTCATTAAATTGTATTAGTACATTCCACCAAAACATGAAATCATCTCTTTTGGTGACCTCACAAATCAATATTCTACTAAATATGCTCTAAATGATAATTTCATTACTGATGGAATACTGATCTTATTAAATTGTTTCATACAAAACTGAGTGGAAATGAGAGGCTCATCCTCGTCTTTGGTTTACTTCGCCTTAAGTAATTACTGTAGTCATGCAATAGTAGTTCCTTTTCAATCATCCACACAGGTTTAAGTGAAATTCAGATCAATTTGTCACCACTCTGATTCATACCGGGAGCATATAGGAAACTCGAAATTTGGGTTCTTTTATTCTAACTTTGACAAAAAGGGACTATGAAAAACATCTTCATAGTAGAAACCTGATTTTATATGGTTATATCATATATAGCTTATATACCCAAATAAGACTGTCATTATAACATAATAGCCAGATATGATATAACCATATAAAATCATGTGCATCAAACATCGCCAACGCTACTTATCATCGTCAATTCTTCCGATCTCTAGTTCACGCATACCGCAAATATTGCAGTAACACGGTACAGAGGTATACTATTGAGTAAGGTCTAACCATGAATGAGGTCAAAATATAAGGAACAGACGTACTAACAGAAATTTGTCGGAGCAATCTAACTGCATGGTTATTCAAGACACGTGATTGTGACGTTAAACACATTTTATTACAGTTCTGGATCACAGAAAATGTAATAATGGGGTCCAACAACTATAAATGGTGAGATCTTTTTACTTATGCATATATTAATGAGACTATTTTCGACTTTGCAATGATGATCAAAGTACATGTACAACCTAATGCACAATGATATACACGTTACCTAGATATCAACTGACACATTACTCTCGCCCAGAGGAAAAGTTTAATGTCATCCAATACAAAACCATATTCCCAACCACGTGTGCTATTAGCTCAATTTGTTAGCTGTTTCATGAGCATGAATGTCATGATTAAAAGATTGAAAAAATATTTGCAAACCACCTTTATTAGAACGAATGAGTAAATTGTTCTAAGAAATAATGTGAAATACCATAACCGCTCGTTTTAAAGTTAGTGAGCTAAGTTTGTGAAAATTTCATGATTTAGCATCATATGACAAGTCCGACGTATGCCTACAGTCAGCATGCTGACAAGAAGACCGGCATATTTTGAAAACGAAAAGGCGGGATTGCCATGAGGTCTTGACCTAGCAGCTGCTGAGATGAATGTAAACCGGGCGATGCGAGTACCCGTATCTTTCATAACCTATCAGAAGAAGGGGAATGTTGCGAGGTGATCCGATTGCCAAATCCATATGGAGGTAAAATTTATTACATCGAGTCCTGTTCCAACGTAGTCACAGCTTGTTTTAAAGCAGTTTTCACTCTCTAATTTAATTTTGATGGTGCTAACATAGTTAGATTTAGGCATTATAAGTATTGACATAAAGGTAACTGATTTTTCTTTACAATATGATCATTATGTTGTAGTTGGCTGTGTGTTGTTTGGCGACAGTGCACGGTGAGTAATGAAGCATTTGATGGTGATCCGGTAGAGAAATATGTAATCCATTGCACATTTCTCATTGCTTCCAAAACAATGCTCAAAAACCAATGACAAGAACTTCATTATGAGTTCATCTTTTTAAGGTAATGTTGATTAATATATGATTTATGATTCATGATCAGTTTGATCAGTGGATGCAACTGAAACGTGGAAATGTTTGCATGAAGGAAAAACTGTACCCATCCTGCAAGATAAACATTACGGTTAACCAGTCCGTACAATCTCTCCCCGTCCTTCATTGGAAAGTTTCATTTATTCAACATAGCACAAATGGGGGGTTTTTGGTTTCATTTTCTCTGGGCAATAGGGTTACAAATTGGCGTTTGATAATTTGTATAAAGTAATGCATATGCTCAGTCAAGTCAAAGAGGATACTAGATATTGAACACATATTACACTGCGATCATCCTAAATTTCCATTTGACAGATACATTTACATGTTATTTATGACAAAATATTTCTTAAGCAATGTATTTCTTAAGCTATTGCCTATGTTCATCCGTACCTACACACCCATAATAAAATATTGCTTTATTAATTATATATTTCGTTTAATTCACTCGAATTGTAATTCGTAAACCCCAAAATTGATATGTAATATGCGTATGTTGCATATGTATGTGTTTGTGTATGAAGAGAGATGAGGGCAGAAATATTGAATTAGAGAGAGAGGAGGAGGAGGAAGGACGAGGGATATAATTGGGTGAAGAAAAGAGAGTTGATCTCTTGCAAATCGGTAAGAAAATATTTGACATACAATACATCATTTAGACAATATTATCTCGTGTAATAACTTTTAATTTGTATAATGCTGGAATCTAAGGCTGTATTGTCAGAGAAAACTTGAGTGCCAAAAGTAATACTCGTTATGATGCCCCACCATACTATCTCGCTTAACCTTTCAATCACTATTCAATCAACATACACTATCATGAGATTAAAATTAGGAAATGATACATAAATTAATACCAGCACTAACAATTACATTTGCTTTCAAATATTACACTTAAAGTATATGCGTTGTGCAATGTATGATTACAGTTCCTTGGTTTGAGTGTGTGTGTATGTGTGTGTGTGTGTGTGTGTGTGTGTGTGTGTGTGTGTGTTTGATTTCCACAGGTCATCTCGTTGGTTTAGAGTATTTCTACTGAGAGAGATACCTTTGTCTCATGAATGAGTAATGTGTATCGATACTGTGTGGCTCCTCGTTCTTTTCAAACGGCTCATTTGATTTTATTTCCACAATCACAGTTTGTTCACTCAGTATTACATTAACTAATATGTAAAGATTAGCATCATTTTCACTTAAATTAAGATATTACTGATTTGACACTGTAGATGTTATTTAAATATAATGATATTAATTCAAGATATACTCCATATTTATGATCTCAATTTCATATTTAACAGTTTTCTCTAATGCATTTGGTTCCTTGAGTCTATCCCTATTGAAACATTATACAAGTCTTTAATGCATATTTATGAACTGAATTTCACAGTCAATAATGCTGAGTAAAGCATTTGTTTCTTTTATTTCATAGTCACCGACTTACTTTCATGCATTGGTTTCTTTGATTTAATCCCTGTTGCAAAACGACAACCATCTGATGCAAATTTATGAATAGAATTTCACCGTCACCGATTTTAATTGAGGCATTTGTTACTTTGATTATGTCCCTCTTAAAAATGATATAACCATCTAATGCATTTTGACAAACTGAATTTCACAGTCACCGATTTTCTTTCATGCATTGGTTTCTTTAACTTATTCCCTGTTGAAAAATGACATAAACACATAATGCATATTTATGAATCGAATTTCACAGTCACTGATTTTCTTTGATGCGTTTTCTTCCATGATTATATCCAAAATGAAATGTTATTGGACACAGTCACTAATATTTATTCTTAACCTAATATGTATTTCCATTTAAACTAGCATTTGCGTATATTGGAAGTCTTGTCATACGTGCATACATTGTAAAGTAGTATGTTGTGCCTACGTGAGAAAATACTCATAAGAATAAGCAAATGTCATTTGACAAGTGTGTCAAAATTTACAGTAATTATAAACATCACCTCTAATTCTCGGATAATCAAAATGACTAAATAACGTATATTCTTCTAAATATCTACATGAGAAAATCTCATGGGCTAGACTAAGAATGTCCTATTGATATGGATTCGGAATGACAAACTGAAAATTTTCTGACCAGTGATTGCCGATTGTTAGATCAGATAGTCTATATATTCTCACAAAACCTACATTTCCACAAAAATAACAAAGTGGTACTTATGTGGCTTCAATTTCACTAACAGACATCTAAAACACATAATGATATCTCAAGACGGGTTGACTTTTGTCGCTCTGCTTAGAATAAACAAAATCTCTCGTAAAAAATGAACACTGTGATTAAAATGTATTGATTGATCCGTACTAGTAACAACTGTGACTTCTTTAAAAGACTGGGCAATAAATGTCAACTAAGGGAATAATTTTCTGATGAGCATTATTGTCAAGACCTGTTTTGCCACCTTTTGGTAATTACATAAGCAGGATATTAAGCATGGATTTTATTCGTTTCGATTTTTTTTTTATCCAAACATGGCTTGTCAGTTACAACTGGACTATCCGCAGCCTTATATTTAGCTAGGTCATTGCCAAGTAATAAATGAATATACTCGTTAGATACAAATGTCACTGGTCTGAGTCTAAATCTTAACGCAAAAGTGGCAAAATAGTTAGGAACATTAATATTATCGCACTCTATTCATTGGAAGAACACTTTCACAAGAAGACTTCTAAGACAAAGGAAATGCAGCTCACACGAAATGATATTGAGAAGCTTATCTGTCCCTTATTTTAATAAGAATAGGCCCATCAGATCATCACCAAGAAGTCATACAGAACCAATCGACATGAGTGGCTAATAATTCTCCACAATATAATCATACTTGGATTTGTTTGACACGACCAACGTGTTTCTTTTAATACAAGGCTGTAACCTTGACTTTGTTGAAATATGAGCATTTGAAATAGATATGTCTTTAGCATGATACATAGTTTTCAACCTTTTTCAATCAGAAGTGACTTGCAAAGTTTGTTTACAATAAGTACACGTAGGAGGAGATAAGGATTTCTTATCAATCCTAACAAAAGTTTTATTTCTGGAAGTTGTACCAGATTTAGATTTGGAAGTACATTATGCGACTGAGATTTAATTTAAACAAAAACTACCTAGAGGACGACACAATGACAAATAAAACTTTGTGAGTCAATGTATAAACAACAGCTCGGCGAGCAGCATTTTCCAAAGTTTTCCCGTTGTGCTCATTAAGATAGTTCTTGACATCATTACTCATGCCATTCTTGAACTCTTAATTGATATGAGTTGTCTGGGGTTTTCGCGATCTATATCAGCATTCTTGACAAAGCATTACCTATCAAATAATTGTCCTTTTTCTCTTGCAAATTCAACATGGGTTTGTCCATTTCCTTTGCTAAAATTCGTAAACCTCTTCCGATATGCCTTTGGTACCAACTCTTAACCCTACATGATACATTCCTTAACTAAATCATAATAAGCATATCGTTGTTCCGAAAGTGAAGTGTAGACCTAACGTCCGTTGCCGATAAGAACAATTTCTAATAATATATTTACAGTGCGCTATGGGCTATTTCAAGTTTTCAGCAACTATTTCAGAGGAGGTGTATTTATACACATATTCTTCTTTTACTTGCAGTTTGGTACTATCTTAATAGTTTTGGTAAAATCAAAACCTAAACGTACCTGTAAAGGGGGATAGTTTGCTCCACCACCAAGTTTTAATTCATAAAATATACATTGCTCTCCCTTTTCTCTCTCTTCATCTGTAGGTGGTTGTCTTCACTCCATCTTTGCACGTGTATATCTCTATTCATTCCCTCTCTGCATTTCACTTTCCTCTCATTGCAATTATAGTTGTATTGGTTCTTTTTCTTTCTGCCTCGATTTTCCCTCTCTTTCCCTCTCTTCATATTTATGAATGCTCTCTCTCTCTCTTTCTTTTCATTTTCATCTGCCTCTCCGTTTCCTCTTTCTGAATTTGAATTTTCATAAGTGTTTTCTGAAGCAGAAGCTATCCTTTATCTCATTTAAGCTCGCTTTAACTGCAATCACTTTAATTTCCTATGTAAAACGTAGACAACAATCAAGCAGAAAACATTACCATCTAAAACGTCCTTTTCCAAGTAATACATATTATATATGTATAGTTGCATTAAAGAAGCTCTCTCTTCAAAAAGTTCCTAATACATGTAAAACTCAAGCAACTATCTGTTTTTATAGACCCTAAGTCTCCCTGAATAGGGTTTGAAACAATGTTAACTACTTTAAATTACATTGGAAAGGATTGCTGGTTTGACTAAACATTTCTCAAATTTGTGAAACTAAAATCTTTACCATGGGCAAAGAAAATTTAGAAACAAAGTCAATGTAAATTATGAACACAACTTTTAATATCTTCGAACTCCAAATATGTTACGACTCTGTGGTCTTTAACTTTGAAACAGAAAAGAAGTCCAAAATGTAAAGAATGATCTCTATGAATTCCAAAATTCGTGAATGTCTTGATGTAACACAATTATATAATTTAGAATATTTTTGAAGTAGTCCACACCAATTTCATAGTAGCGTTTACGCCAAAATGTCAATCTGCAGTTTATAATTCAAATCAATACATTCAAATAAATTATTTTTTAGAAGTATATATGAACACAACCATAAACTCTAAATTTTCAAAGACTGATATTACACAGGAATGAAGACACTGTTTACAAAATCTTTATTTATATGCAGACTGTCATCTGACCTAAAATGCGACAGAATGACTAAGACAAAACAAGAGTGATGACTATGTTCACAAACCTAAATTTATGAAAAAAATGTCACCTGGTCTAAAATTCAACAGAATATTCGGGAAACTGGCCATTTCTAATCAAAACTTTCATTCACTACTTCGCAAACAAAGTCAGATCTTGAACTCAAATTCAAATAAATATAGTGTTTTAAGCATTGAATTATGACTTATAGGGGTTGGTAAAAGCCTCATCAACGGACAAAAAGCAAGCACACAATATAGATATGCATAACATACAATAGTACCTACTTCAGAAACGCACGATATCAGATATTGTATCCTCATTATGTGTTTGGCATTTGTCCTAAACGATACAGACCATGTCATATGCCACAATGTGTCGTATGTAATGTATTGATTTACAGTATAAGGCTGACACTGTGAAGATCGCAACATGAGACATTTACATTGCACTATAATTAAAACACATGATGAATCTTTTTGTATACCAAACCTCAAAATTCTGTCTCTTTGTCGAGTGATAACAGCGAGAAAAAGACTCTGTTCACCGACTTCTTAAGCATTGGGTTCTTCAGTGTATATGTGATTTGCAGACTTAATGATTCGCCCTATACGACTATGAAGATCAACCGTTTTGTTTAATTTTACATTAATAGTTTCGGACTTGGGTATGTGAGAAAGCTTGCCAGTAGCTTCCCGTGGGTCGTTCGTTTTTTCCGG
The DNA here is from genome assembly GCA_016617855.1 of Megalonaias nervosa. Lineage (NCBI taxonomy): Eukaryota > Metazoa > Mollusca > Bivalvia > Unionida > Unionidae > Megalonaias > Megalonaias nervosa. The sequence goes on from JAECUM010034858.1 coordinate 20,636, forward strand.
GCTTTTCTCCACTAGTTATACTGGCAGCCATGTGCTGCCTATCGTGTGCTGAAAAAAATGGCGTTAAACCCTTAACAACAAAGCACTCTAATCCTAGCTTAGTCCTTCCGTCATGATTAAAGTTTACACTACCACGCCCAAATGATCCAATCTACATATCTACACTGATACACACATTTTAAGTTATTAAAGTCTCTATTTTAAACTGCCAGCACATCCTACCTAGCCAAATGTGGTCGATCGTCTTTTATCGACGACGCATATCTGGCTTTATATTATATATAGTAATAACAATAAATACAATATAAAATTAAAAATCAGTCAAGAAACCAAAATACACGAGTTTGTTCATTTTATTATTCAGTAGTAAAACAAACAAACAAACAAAGCCAATAAAATAAATTTGATAGTGTAAATCGTCACTGATTAACTATTTAGCAAATAATAACATTAAAAACAGCATTAATCATCATGGATAAGGGAAAGATGCGATCGGGATGAAAATTTTAAACTGAAAAAGTCAAAACGTTTCAACTGTATATGATCAAATCTGTTTTCATAGCTCAGATATAGAGAGAAAATATTGAGTGTAATGTTTTGCCAGTTATTTCACAAGCACGAATCAAAGAACACTTCTGTAAGCAAAGGTGTACAATCTGTGTTGAAAGTCAGGCCTTATGGACCATACAAGATGCAATGAACATATACATTCTCCAAAAGCCGAAACAGTTGCAAAATGCAACACTTTTGTTCCTATGTTCGACAAAGAGTCAGACAAGGCACATGAAGATATGAAGATGCCCATCAATAATGTACCTTTTCTCTAGTCAAGCACTAGTTCTAAACCACCCATGAGATCGGGCGAGTTGTATCATTATGGAGCTTTTGTACCTTTGTTACTGATACAGGTCAAAGTCTTCTGTACCCCATAACTTTACCCTCGAATAACACTCGATTGCATGATTTACTTGAGTTCACGCGAGCCCGCAAAGCAAAGTTACCAAGAGGTCCCCCTCCAAAGTCGTGTGGGATAGAAGACATTAACCTAGTTCAGTAACCAAACAAACAATTACGAAACCATATGATTGATGATAATTGTTCCTAATCCCGCAACCATACGAGTGTATCCATATAAGAGAAAATGTTATAAGGAGCTTCAGTAGAGCCATTTATAAGCACTGTACTTGTTTTGGTAGCTAACGCCCCGGTTCCGTGTCTATGCGCGGAGTTGATGGTTTTCCATTTCGACTAGCACAATTTCAAACTCAGCCATTATAATCGTTTTATCGATTGCCAACTAGTACAGTTTGCTTATTGTATGAGACTGCTTTGTGCCGCCGCGAGAAGTTCCAAATAAATACATATTCTCGTATGCAGCCTCAGCGAGATTACTGTACCAGCACCGCCAGCGAACCGACTGCTATCAATGCAACTCCAACAACAAATCCGATACTGTATCGGTGGAGATCGAACATGTGTCCGTCCGGGTCCACAATCGTAAAACAAAAATGGGCCAAACGGCCAGTTTGGCATGAAAGATGCATCGGCTTCGCGAGAGTAATCAATAATAGATCGCTCTGTTCCACTTGGGGAAAGCTCGAACAAGATGTAACCACCACCACCCCTCCAACAAAACTGTTATTCGTGGGAAGACCCCCCCCCCCCATCGAATGGCTACAAACGAATTATATGCCACCTGTAACAAACACAAAACATGGTATCGTTGATAAATCATATCAAATAAATGTATCGTTGAGGAGATCATCGAGGTAATGCTCGGAGTTGTATTTGCAACAACACACTGCATCGCCGCATTGATTTCGCCAAGAATCGCCTCACAATTCATCAATGGTGTTACATACATCATCGATGTCTTCAATAAGTTCATATATCAACGCGCGAAATGTAGTCATTGGTCGGCAACCGCTAACAAATCGCTAAGAAAACGATAAACAAGATCGTGAGGTCACACAGTACTCCAATGTCTTTTTCTTCCTTTGGTTGTTTCAGTTCTGCTTATTGTTTCTGTTCATATGTACGTCTTTGTTCCGCTAGCCTCCTGTTCTTCTTGTTTTCTACTGGCATATTCGTTTTGTTCTCTTCGAAATCTGCCCTATTTATTTTTCTTTTTCTTACCGTATGTCAACAGGTCTTCTTTTCTCTTGTGATTTTTGGTACATGTGGGGGTGTAATTGCGTGTCTTTTTTAACGTTGCTGTTTTACCAGTGTGAGTGCAGGTGGATGGAGGGAGTGTAACTGCACGTCTTTGTTGCTGTTTTCCCACTTCTGTATGTTTGTGACAGCAGTGTCTTGATGTGGGGGAGGTTTGTATGATAGTCCGGGTTCGGGTTGAAGTGGTCGTGAGCGACATCGTCTTCATATCTTGCCCGTCCTCTATTCGTCTCATAATATCTATAAACATTACGTTGCCTTGGACAATGCCTCCAGCTTAAAATGTATCGAAGTATTTTATTAAAATCGTACCATGGCTCGTCAGTGACTTGTTTATGCCCATCGATTTCCCTGCATACCAATTTGGTCCATGCATGACTTACATTCGATGGGAATTTCAACACAAACTATTTCCAATGGGGGGGGGTAGAATAAAAGTGCCTTGTTTAAGATTTTCAAAGATAAACTGGTGATCTTGTTCATGATATTTTAGCTTCTGTGTTTTCAGCATTGGGTCGTACACGGGGGTAGTGGCAGTGGAAGATTGTCAAGTGCCTCTCTGATGTCTTCACCAAGTAGAAGGGTGTCTTCTCTGATTGTAACAACTGTTCTCTAATGACTTCGATGCAATATTGGATTTTTGTAATCGCATCTGGCAAGTGTTCAATGGATTGGGTTCTTCTGACAATCGGACCGGGTTATTTTTCTGTTCCCATCGGCAAGTCGGTGGTTTAAGCGACATATTTACTTGTTCCGCCGTTTCACGCATGGGTTTGAATACAGATGCGAACTTTTCTGCAAAGCCACTGTGGGATCTTCCCGTGCTGGCGCGACTACAACACATATTTGACACGTTTACGGCCGACTATAAAAGTTACGGATCATTTCCAAGTGTTCGATTGGGAGCAAAGAAGTTTACGTGTGTCGGGCCTTCCATGTCTACTGGTCACGCAAATGGGGTCTAAAAAAGTGTCGGTGCTGGCGCTGCTACGCTAACGAAGATACTCCGGACACCATGGAGCAAATACCTTAACATATGTGGCTCCCTCCATGACTAATTTATAATTATTGCGGACATTGAGAAAAGCCTATATATCGCGTCGATGTTGCATGTTACAGAGTCATCTAAAGCACTCGCCTTTTTAGATCGCTGTCATCTCACCTGTCCGCGTGAGTTCAAGTCTCAAGCTTGACCAATGTGGGTTTATGAGTAAGCTGTCAGTAGTTTCCAGTGGGTTGGTGATTCTTACCGGTATTTTTCCTAGTTTTTCCTCCAGCAGTTATTCTGGCTGTCATGTATAGCTTATTGTGTGCTGAAGATGATGTTAAACGCAAAGCAACATGTTACCGGCATAATCTCGCGTACAAAGCATTAAGTGATATCCGTGTGCCTCAACCTACTTATATAGATTTCATCAATGACTTCAACGCGATCACGAGGCCAGGTGTCGGAGAAATAATCGCAAGAGGGATCATCAAGGCGAGTAAGGAGGCAAATTTGCACTTACTTCTTGCTAGCATGACATTCATTAGGGTTAAAGCATGTTGATATAATAAACATGGACCCGAGTTATCACAGTACTTGGTTATCGGTGGGTGACGCTACTATTGAAAAGTTAGCGAGCAAAGAAAAGATCGAAAAAATCATGCACTCGCTTGTGATTCCAGGGTTAAGTTACGTGGTTTAGAAGGCTTTGACCTAATTCAATAATAAAATTCCAAAGGCCCATAATGATACTACTGGGCGCTATAAGCTCGACTTTCTACATAAAATAGTATGTGACACAGATGTAGCACCTTAGTTTCATTAAAAATGGATTAAATGTTCAGATAACGACAGTCACCCTAATGGACTGAAAAGCCCCCAGGTCAAAATGACTTTCCGTTTATGGAGGAGTCCCAATAACAAGGTCAAAATGACTTTCCGTTTATGGAGGAGTCCCAATAACAAGGTCAAAATGACTTTCCGTTTATGGAGGAGTCCCAATAACAAGGTCAAAATGACTTTCCGTTTATGGAGGAGTCCCAATAACAAGGTCAAAATGACTTTCCGTTTATGGAGGAGTCCCAATAACAAGGTCAAAATGACTTTCCGTTTATGGAGGAGTCCCAATAACAAGGTCAAAATGACTTTCCGTTTATGGAGGAGTCCCAATAACAAGGTCAAAATGACTTTCCGTTTATGGAGGAGTCCCAATAACAAGATAGTAGATAACAGATATACACCATTTTCATTTAGCACCAAATACACAAAATTACTTCTTGTTATAACCAAATGTTGCATGACTTTGCATCAAGGAGGAATTGGGACACAAATATTTTCAGGCTAGCCACTGTGGTGGGCATAGTGGATTTCAGATCTTGTCAATTTTCTTGACAAACCAACTAGGCACCAAAATAATTCCTTTTGTGAAAATACCATGTTGATATGACTAAAGATGGCTTATGTTGTGGCTAAACTGGATGTCAGTGTGACACAATTTTGATTTAGGGCCAAGTCAACATCATAGAATGTCCTATAGTAAAAACTCCATGGTGATATTTAGAAGTAGCAATAAAAAGAAACGGAACCGTCTTCATTTAGTTAGGACCACCTAGACATCATACAAGTTCTTCTGGTGAAAACCTGATGTCGAATTTCGTTCATAAGGAATAGGAAGAAGATTTTCAAGATTATTGCAACATGATTTTCATTCAGGTTACAAGTTTGTTGGTGAAAACCCCATACTGATATGACCATCTATTCAGGATAAGTTGCCACAAGATTTTCAAGATGGTCACCGTGGTAGACATATTGGCTGCCTCAGCAGTACCATTTTCATTTAGGACCAACCAGACATTGGGATGACTGACTGTAATGTTTCATGGCTATCATACGTTTAGGAATCTTATTGACAAACTTTTGCTTAACAGACAGACAGAAGATAACAGAACATATCTTTAGCTCTCCTGGTCTATGACTAGTGGAGCTAAAATCTAAATAACTGTATATGTACTATAAATATATACAAACTACTTAGTATGAATACAAATAGTTCGTCTCTTGTTGTTGTTTATGGATTAATTTTGGTAAGTTTTAATTTCCAACATAGATTTTAATGATTTCGAGTAGACACAGCTGAACAGTTGCAGAAACATTAATATGGTTGCACTGGACATCCCATCCCCCACTGACAAAATTAAAATGAACAGCATAACAAAAATATCCCCGAAATCTAATTATATGTGTATATGTGTTTTCATCCACAGGATTTTCATGTTCACCATACATATGGTGGCGCTCTACAGTTTCGTATTTTCCATAGGGTTAGAATTTTAAAGAAAAAGCATTTCACCGGGTATCCTCGCTGGTTATACTAGCTATTTAAAACAATACTTTGTATATCTTAGGTATTGTTCAAAGAACCTTTAATTCCCTTTATTTTGGTGTATGATTGAGTGTTGTCATATGGGTTATAGAGTATACAGATTGGCCTTACTCCAGATGTGCACCTTTCAAAAAACTGCTAGCTTCATTTGGTCATTTTCACTTCCTGGACTTCAGAGATTAATTGTACAAAAAAGATTTTGTATATTTGGTAATTCATCCATTGCCCCTTCAGAAGCTGGTATTGTCTAGTTTGGCAAAATTCATTTTCTTTATTTTACTAGGTGCTAAAGATAGTGTACTTTAGACCAATTGAGGCTGATCTTGTTAGCACAAGGGAGCAGTCATTTTAGTTACCAGTATGCTTAGATCATGTACAATTTCCATAATTACAATATCCAAAGAAAAGTCAGCCACATTACATCAATGTAGCATAGAGGTATGCCAACATTCTCTCCACTGTGCATGTTTCAAATGCAAACAACTTCACCTTACATACGTTACTCTCCCAAAAGTACATAACTGGTGAGCGCTCCTTATTATGTAATCACTTGGGTCTTCATCATCATGGGACCCACCTTTAATTTCTCAGATTATGCCAAAACTGAAACTTTTGCTTCTGCTGCTGGGCACATCATTGCAGTGATGGTGGTGCAATTACTTTCAAGATGCATAAACTCTGACAAAAAAGTTTTAGATCCATTTCCAGTGATTTTTATTTGTGGACTGATTGAAAAATATCAGTAATAAAATTGATTCAAGACTGCTACCAAATTCTCAAAAAGCTATCATATCAATAGAACCTAAATTAATGTTACTAATTAGATACAAAATTTCACATTTTTTTTTCAGTTTTCAAAACTAACACCCAAGTGAACATGTAAACAACATATAGGTTTTTAAATGAATGTGAATTACTCTCCCCTGCATTAGTTTTTAATAATGTGATGAACACTCTTCCCAATTCAGTAACATGAATGTATCATGTATGCAACTCAAGTTATGCCATGCAACTATAATGCACAGGTTAACCAAAAAATATAGGTCATTATGATCGCATTCTTGTGAGGTTTTGTCTGATGCAAGGCACACCTTGACCTAGTTTCCTGGAGGTATCATCCACAACTGAAGCTACTAATCCAGATCACAAAATCGCAGCGTAACCTTGAAAAAACAAAGTAATAATTGTAAAAATGTTGATCACTGTAATCTATTCTAACTTTTGACGGTTCAGAATCTTACAATTTTAAGACTGACCAGGGTTCATGAAGACTCAAAAGCATTAATCTTGAGTGGATGGGGGGAAAACAAAATTCTTACAATTTGGTTAACCTGCCTGTGGATGTTGCTCCTGATACCATGGGTACTATACAACTAAGCTCTTCTGTATGTAGATCAAATCACGGAGTGTGCAAAAAGACCACAAGAGCCAGACATGTAGCAAGACAAGTAGCAAATACAGATTTATGGACAAGGCACTTTCATATAAGCTATCTACAATTTGCTATTATTTATGGATAGATTATTAGGATAAAATTTTTTTCCACTCCTTTATTATCATAATAATATGATACTTTTACGTTTAAGTAAGTTTACTACCTATGTGTTTGATATTAAGTTGGCATATGCCAAAAAAGATTTAACAAAAGGTTCAAGTGGGCCTGTTATCGTTCACCTGGCTTACGTAGCCGTTTTGCCAAGCATGTTTATGTAGTATTATGAGAACAAATTCAATGTAAACTATCTCCAAAACTTTATATCATGTAGATTTTACCTAATGTATGATATCCTCACATGTTATTTCAAAACATAAAGGCACAATTTATATGCAGTGGGAGTCTCTTTCTCGTAATCGAAGTCATTAAGACCTTGGTGATAATAAATCAAACAGGTCATAACTATGGCTTCAAGAGTGACCACAAGTGAAATCTGATAAAAGAATCCACTAATGCATAGGTCTTATTTTAAAAACTCTGCAGATCTTGACAATATAACCCATTATTCTAATTCCGATGAAAGTTATGGTCTCCAGAATGTTAACAATCTCAGCCAATCACATACAAGATTGCTTCATAAATATTTCTGGCTCTCGCTTATTACTTGTACAGTACATGCTTTTGTTAATATATGCATATATTCCAAGTCTGCTCAAATCAGGTCACAAATATGGTGTCCCGAGTGGCAACAATTTCAACCAATCAGATCAAGGGTTTTATATCATTATTATGTATGTATCTTATTCATTAGCAGACTCATCCAAGATCTGCATGTTATTATATGCTCGTTTTTTCTCCGTTAACTTTACATTGTCAGAATTGGTCAATATTTCCCGATATTGCACCCTCGCACTTAATTCATACTGAATGCACGCGAATGAAGGAACTACTTTCTGTTGTAAACAAACAATTTTTTTCTGAATGAACTAAAGCAAATATTTCATGGACTGCCACATATCAGCAGCTTTGGCACATTCCGCGTTAACTTTTTTGACACAATGTTTCAGATTTAGGCTAGCTATAGACGCCAGACAGGGTCCTTACAATAACATGCAAGTTATAAGACATAAACTGTCTTCTTTAGCTAGTAATAAAAATGGCAAAAATATACTTACAATTTTACATCCTGAATTTCCTCAAAATGTACTTTCGTAGTTCTGCAAATCCGAATTACATGAGCCATGTCATGGGTTCTCAAGCTTGATTACACATTTCGAAATTGTACTGTAATTTCGAGTATATTCTAAGTGCAGTTACATCCTCCTTACTGCACTCAGAATGAAATAAACATTAAATTCCACAGCGTCTTTTCGATAATTGCAATTGAAAGACTTCATATTTTTCCCACATTATGATCTGAATCATTCAATGACAGAACAGAAACACGCACGCCGAGGTCAACACACTTCAATACGATTAAATTGGCAGACGCTGCTGGAATCCGATGTAAGTTACTTCATGTAGATAAATCCAGACCATAATCACGAAATTGCGTCGAATCGACAAAAATACCAAAACGTATTCATTCCAGATGAAATGGAAAAGTTGTTGCAATGCGCATTCATTAACAATATTACTGCAAATTTCAATTTTAAGTAGACCAAACGCCATTTTCTTTCGAAACTTACGTCTAGCGCGCGACCAACTTCAAATCTGTCTGGGCGGAGTTACGTGCGCATTAATAATGTTCTTATGTAATGATGCAGCTACGCTTGTGTATTTAGTTTGGAATACTGTATACATTCAGTTACTTTGTTTCTTGCAGTGCATTTTTGTTTATATATTTAAGCCTTGGGTAGAATAAGAAATGAGCATAAAATAAAAAGGTTACTGCATTTATATGGGAAAATAGGAACTCGTTTTGTCGGATGGATTGATACTGCACTCCCAAGGTCGTGCAGTATAGCCATCCGAAAAACTCATTCATATTTTCCCATACAAATGCAGTAACCTATAAATATAAGCTGACATTTCAAGTTTGTTCAAACTTGGACCACAAAAATGGTTTCTAGATTATCAACATGCCTGGCTAATCAGATGCAAGTTGAATACCTCAATAATATGCGTCGATCTTATTGAACTTGCCGGAGATCTTATCTTCAAAGCCTGATAAAAAATGGATCAGAAATCTGGCCTCTATCGTGACAACAAGGTTAGCCAATCAAACGCAAGATCATCTCATTAATATGTCATTATGAAACCCATCAAACATCTTTATGATATAAAACCATGTTTCAAGTTTGATCAAGGTCAGATAAGAAATATGGCTTTCAGAAGTGGAACTAGCTTAGCAAATCAGATGCAAGATCACCTAATTAATATGTGTGGATTTAGCTCATTATGAAACTCATCTGAGTTCCTGAGGATATCAATTCATTTTCCAAGTTTCATCAAAATGGATTAGAAATGTGGCTTCAAGATTGACAAGAAGCTTATCCAGTTAAAAGCATGATGATCTCATTCATACAAACAGATCTCAGCCATTATCAAATTCGTTTGAGACCTCAATGATACAAGCATATTCCAAGTCTGATCATAATTAAATTTGAAATCTGGATTACAGAGTGGCAACATTGAGTTCACCAATCAAATGCATGATCACTTCATTAAAATACATTGATCTTTCTCATTGTCATCCAAGATAGATATTCCAAAATAGCCTTATATCAGATCCGAATACAAACTACAGAGTGGTAACAAACAATCATTGATGGGCCGACTCACACTTCATGATGCGCAAATGAACTTTCCTCCCATTACCGGTAATATTAATATATCAAACATAGTCAATAAATGTTTCTTCAAACAAACTCAGTAATATGGTCCCATTTCAAGTACATGTTCTGATCCCAAACTATGCCTTCATGGTTGCAAACAAAATTATAATTTTTAAGTCTGTTTTCCTATACCCTTTTGACATTTCAGAATGAGGCTGGTAAAGAGATGTTGCACTGCAATAATGTTGCATTTTTTGTCTTCCAAAATAAATGTGGCTATGCAAGTTTCTGAAACAAGGCCATATCCAAATAGGTATCTCATCCACCATACTAAGTAATCTCAAATCTAAGGTTATTAGCAGGATGGGTTTGTGGTCATATACAATTGCAAAATGGTCATATACAATTACAAAATCCTATCACAACACAAAGTATGTGATAAAATGAAGGCAGTCATGTAGTGATAGTTTTTTTTGTTGGTTTAACAACAATCTTTTGTTCACAATATGGCATCATGCTGAGAAAACTGAAGAAAAGTGCTGTTCCCAAGAAAACAATGAAGTCGATGACCTAGGCTGGTATCAAAACCGTTACTTGGATTACGAGTCTGATAATACCAACAGTTACTGCGATTCAACTTTACAATATAGACTAAAATGCATGCTGGATTAAAATACAAACAGTAATATATATATATATATATATATATATATATATATATATATATATATATATATATATATATATATATATATATATATATATATATATATATATATATATATAAACACTTAAAAGTGACACCTCCGACACATATTTGAAACTAGGGTTCCATAAGCAAGAAAGTGAAATTGGTGAATCAGATACAAGTATGCAAGCAATAAAATGGGTCAAAGAAACACACAATTTAAACTGGGGTCCCATAAACGCATACTCGAAACTTGGGTTGGAATTTCATGTTTGATTCAACATGAAAAATCAAGCAAGATTCCCAGGTTAGTTCAAGTTCCCTTGTCTGGTTGATATTTGTCTAACAGCCAAATGCAAGCACAGCTGGCCAAGAAATTTGCATCGGTAGGATGGTTTCCATTTAAATTTCAACCAATGCTGCTGACTGCATTCACAAGCTGTTTAAAGGATTTCTATTCAGTTTTTACCAATGATGGCCATATCTGATGGAAGATTAGCAGCGTATAAATTTTTTAAGGCTCTCTAGGCCAGGATACTTTGTCAATTTTTATAATATTTCTGTTGAGTAGCTTTTGTGAAGAAATTATGTAAAGATTCGCTCATTTTATTAACAGCTGCCATATTTGATCGTGGATCAGCATAAGCTGTATAAACCTGAAATCTCTATGCAAGGTTTTGTCAAATTTGGTCAAAATATGTTGAGTCGATTTTTATAAGTCATTGGAAGGTTGTTTTATTTTTAGTAATAGCATCCATGTTTGATGGCAGAAAGATATAATTTGTATAAACTAAATGATGCTTTCTATCTAACCTGGTCAAGTTCTATTTAGCAGCTTATGAGAAGTAGTTGAAACATTTTTCTGTTTTTATTTTTGGAGGCCATATCTGCTGGCAGATCAGCATAATTTGCACAAAGAATGGATATTTTAAATGACACTTAATAATGAATTTTAAACAAATATTACAAAGCCATTTTTTTCAAACTGCATTTATTTGGAATGTTTGGCATGTAATAAAAAGTGCTATATTATACCTGCACTACATTTTTGATTCAGATAATTCATTCACTGTATTTTCATACCCTTTATCTTAATTGTACTGGATATAGCAGCTGATACCATGTATGTGCAAATTTTTTATATTACCTATGTGAGCATCCATGTCAAAACCATGCACTGAGGGAATTCCATCTATTAAAAAAAGCATTTCTTTAACAATGCACTTGCTGCTGATTACTTTATTTTTCCAAATTATAACTGTGGCGACAGGACAAGGTTTGGTTTGAAATTTGTATAGTTTGAATGAATGAAAAAATCCTCAGCTAGATTGTAATTGTGCCTTGGCAAATACTTTTGAAGACAGGATGTGGGGTACAATTTATAATGGACCCAAGGCAAACTCAAGTAAAGCTAAAAAGAAGGAATAAATTATTTATGTGTGTGCATGTGTGAAAACTGGGCACAATTGCCATTTTTATATTTAAAGACAAATACTCACTTGAGGTGCCAGTAACATCGCAAATTCAAGTTTATTTGGGCCCTTTATATCTGATAGTGAACACAGTCCTCAATATTTCGTCGTGATCTTGATCCAAGGCATGGTTCTTTCACAAGAACATCCAGTACATCTTCTTGCCGAGGCACTTTGAGTACGCTGATGAAACAACCCAAGTGTTAGAGCACAACATTCCTTTCTTGACTCGTCCAAGGTCTTTGCTGAGTTATATATTTGGTGCTGGTATGTCTCTGTATTGATACTGTAACTAGTATAGTGCAGGTACATATCTTTCTAGATTCAAGAACTGAAATATAAATAAGTTGATATATGAGATGACAAAAGTAATTATGTTGATAAGACTAAGGCGAAACCTTAAACAACAAAAGTCCACCAATGATTATTGCTCTACAAACCAAAAACAAAAGAGCAATTAAGATCCATTTCCTTTTCAATAGCTGTGACACAAACTATAATGAATTATGACATGCCACAAAAATAGCTGCAGGAATATGGCTTACGGAGTGTAATAAGGTCATTTAATCAGGTGCACGATCACCTCATTAATATGCATGGATCTCGCTCATTACTGGACTTGTCCTAGACTCGGATGAAATAAACCCATATACTATATAACGGAAATCTGATCAGAATATGGACTCCACAGAAGTAACAAGCAGTAGTTGACAGATGAACATTCACAGTACGACAGACAAAACAGACAGAGTGTCACACTATAAACCCCCTTTGCCTTATAGCCAGAGAAACTAAAATTGTACCTACCACCAGTTTCAATTCTCCACTCCTTTGGACTCTTTTCCAATTCCTGTAAGTCTTCTTGGGAGCTGGTCTTCAGGAGAACTTGGGCCACCTTTGATTTCTGCAAGACATACAAGGAAAATGACCCAGAAATCCAGCAAGCTACTCTTACATGCTATCAGTAATTTCCATAACCTGTGCAATGGTTCTACGTGCTTTCTAAGTCCTGTCCATGTTACTGCATCCGGATAATGAAGGTTACAGTTGTTACATAGTTCATGTAATACGTCTGGTCCTCTGTAAGGATGTTACGCATTACCTGGCCCTGCAATCAAGTACTCAGACTGGTCAACATTTGCTGCCTTTCTATATTTGAGAAAAGTTCTTATATTTTCAATCATGTTTGGTGTCAGAATGATGGTAACTCTTTTTCCAAGTTTACCCCTCACTTCAACTCTCATCAGACTATCACAAAGTCTTTGTTCTATGTCGGATAATGATGTCCTGACCTCTTCATTAAGTGGTGTGCATGATACTTCACCTGCAATATGAAACTCTGACACTTTCATTCTCTGCACTTCTCCTCCCCTTTTACTCTTAAAAAGATTCATTTCACATATGGTTACTTTGGCTAAATTAGCATAAACATCTGTATTGCTCGTGATTTCCTCTCTGAGGTCTGCACTAGTTTTCTTTATATGATCATAACGTTCCTTCAAATCTCCACAAAATAGGATGATTAAAGGATTATTAAATTTCTTGCTTTCCAGAATTTGACGAGATGTACATGAAACAAGATCTCCCCAATCACTTTTATACAACTGGATAAATGTATTTCCTTTTTCCACTTTTAGCTGATATTTCTCATTCAGCCCCTCACTTCGAACTATCTGGGCACATTTCTTCAGATAATATCCAAGCTTCATTGAAACACTATGTTTTCTCTATGCATTAGTTTTTTCACTATATTCTGCCATTTATTTCACACTCTTCGTGACTGATTTAGATTGACTCGAATCAAAACATTCTTAAATTCTAAGGCCTGCCATTTTCTTCACCTCTTTCAAAAAGCAACCAAGTTCCCGCATTTTGTTTGAAATAAAATTTGCTGTGTACTCAATATCCTTTTTGTTCCAAAGGCGCTGGCCATAGTTAATTATTAGAAGGTCACTTTTTTTTTACACTCACCCAATCCACATCCACTTAACATTTGCACAAACCAATGAACATTTTACAAAATCTGGATAATCCACCTTGCATAACTTTTATGGGTATACGAGCAGCTGGTTGGACATAACATTTAATTTGTTGGAATTATAGGAGTAAAGGACACACGTCCTCTCTTGGGTTAGATCAACATGACATTTCTTACATTTGTCCTATATGGTCAAAACTGATATGCCATCTGCCAATAATGGACAGCTGCAGCTTGTATATTCATATAATCATAAGTATATTTTTCTACTGAACATGGATATGATTATACTTTGTAGCCATAAAAGTAGTTAAGATGAATATACAGTCTTGTGGTTCTAAAACTGATTCATCATAATCACAGAAAAAGACACCAATATCAGACCTCTGAAAGCGCTAAACTTGAAGTTAAATGATAAAGAATCTTCAACAAGACAGTAAAAAAGGCCAGAAATGAATTTGCAGTTTATACTGAAACTGCAAAAATGTTTAGGATCATCAAGTTACTAACAATTAAGTACTAGTGAATTTGTTGTCATTTCCAGTTTCAATAGACTTTATCCAGACACTATAATAACATTTAACTACAACAAATTCTGTCAATATCTGGTGGTATTTTACCAGCATTCCAAGTATGTGCACTTTAATGTCAAGAAGTTGTCATGTTTGCTTTCTGGAACTGTTCTTTTTTGTCCATCATTAGTAGAACTAACAAAGCCACTCATGTCATCACCGTTACCTTGTACATCAATTAATCTACTTGTGTCTCCTAAGACATGTCAGACATAAAATGGCTGTCTTGCTAAGAATTTAACCACCTTTTCAGATACATTTGATCGAAGAGAGAAAACAGATAAGACAGCATTACTACACAAGCATTTACATGGAAAAGTAGCCATGAATATCCCAACACTGAGTCTATAGTATCCAAAAACAAAATGATTGAGTCTATAGCATTCAAGAACAAAATGAAATTATCGTCCTCAAAAAGTTATTCAGATCAGGCAGAAACAAAGATTTCTAAAACTTCAGCTTGTTTCTCATTCTCGTCATCTAAGTTCATGGGCGTACTAATGCCTGTGTGGCTCTCTATACTAGTCATTTAAGCTTGTAGGCATATTAATGTATGTTACTGCTCATACTTGTCATTTAAGTACAATGGCATACTAATGTCTGTGTGACCGTCTGTACTGTTTATTTAAGCTGCTAAAGCAAGTAAAGGTCACCATCGTGAATTGCAATATACATCTCATAAAGTATCAGTGGCCAAAATTAAGATATTGCCATGAATGCAAAATATCACCCTGAAAGCAACCGATTACAAATTGATACAAGTACCTTCTGCCCTTTAACAGAAACTGATAGGTATAAGACCAAAGAATTTTTAGTGTGGGGAAAAGTTAAAATAAACAAGTATGAATAGACAAAAAAAATACATTAACAAGTTACCAGTATCAGGTTTCTATTTAACAATTTGAAAGTGAGAATTTGGAAAAGTTTGTTGGATTCAGGAAGCTATGACAAACCCGGGAATGGGCCAGCATCATGACAAATCAGAGTAACTGGGTTATATATAAGGATACTGGTCATTGCGGCAAAGGAGCTGTCCTTTAAGCTGTTGTTGTTGTTGTAGGGTTTAATGCCATTTTTCAGCACTAGATTGGCTATACATGGCGGCTAGTATAAATGGTGGAGGAAGAACCCAGGAAAACCCCGGAAAGAACCACCGACCAACGAGAAGCTACTGGTAAGCTTTCTCACATACCCACACTGACCGAACCCGAGACTCGAACCCATGCAGACAGAGGTGAGATGGCAATGATCAGCAACGGTGAGCGCTTTAGACCACTCGGCCACACGGGGTCCCCTTCTTTTAGTAAGGGTTAGCCAATCATATTCTGAATGTAGGGGAAGAGGGTGTTGATTGATA
>JAECUM010034859.1:0-14685 GCA_016617855.1 Megalonaias nervosa
GAAATAGGACTAACATATTGGTACATCTGGTTATTATGAAATAGGACTAACGTATTGGTACATCTGGTTATTATGAAATAGGACTAACGTATTGGTACATCTGGTTATTATGAAATAGGACTAACGTATTGGTACGTCTGGTTATTATGCAATAACCCTTCCGTATCAGTACATCTGGTTATTATGAAATAGGACTAACGTATTGGTACGTCTGGTTATTATGCAATAACCCTTCCGTATCAGTACATCTGGTTATTATGAAATAGGACTAACGTATTGGTACGTCTGGTTATTATGCAATAACCCTTCCGTATCAGTACATCTGGTTATTATGAAATAGGACTAACGTATTGGTACGTCTGGTTATTATGCAATAACCCTTCCGTATCAGTACATCTGGTTATTATGAAATAGGACTAACGTATTGGTACGTCTGGTTATTATGCAATAACCCTTCCGTATCAGTACATCTGGTTATTATGAAATAGGACTAACGTATTGGTACGTCTGGTTATTATGCAATAACCCTTCCGTATCAGTACATCTGGTTATTATGAAATAGGACTAACGTATTGGTACGTCTGGTTATTATGCAATAACCCTTCCGTATCAGTACATCTGGTTATTATGAAATAGGACTAACGTATTGGTACGTCTGGTTATTATGCAATAACCCTTCCGTATCAGTACATCTGGTTATTATGAAATAGGACTTAACATTTTGGCGCATCTTCTTATGATGTTGTTCATGTGGAGACTCCATTTCCTGTCAGAAATGAAATTAACACCCCTTTCACAAAGATTAGTTTACATACGTGTGAATATTTACATGCGTTTTTAAGTTTGCACACTTGTGTGAGGAATTGTCATAAAAAAAGTATTTGTGAACGTATGAAATTAGCATAGTGTGTAATTTACACCATCTCAGGAGATAACTGCAAATAGCAAATATACACGGTGTACAAATTTCTCTATGTGAACAAACTGCAGATCATACACGTGTGGGTATATTTTAGTTATTCATGTGAAAATAGCTAATACTTTCTATAACAATTCAGTTTTGGCATTTATGCTTATTTACGGTGGTCAGCGATCTCCACAATGACAGGGTTCGAGGTTATTATTAGCCTGGGGAAGGGAGGAGTAAATTGAACTGGGTATTGGTGGTTACATCGTCTGACAGTGTGACATGAAAATCATATATACTTACCCTATGGATCGCTTATTAGATCCGAAGGTATGAATTGATCAGTATAAATTGTGTTCTGCCACATAAATAACTTTCAAACTATAAGACACAGTTGCGCCAGTTATGTATTTGCGTGCCAAATTTAGGTAAGGCGGGAGTTATTATTTTCCACACATTATATACATAATTTGCGTGCACAAAATTAAATCACGCGGGAGATAAAAAATCATGCGGAAGTTAACATATATTCTCAAACATCGTATGGTTCGTTCCGCACAGCATCGCGAATGATATACGCGTCTGTTTCTCATTGAATTTTCATGCAGGAAAAATTGCCTAATTCATTTCGTGCATGAATGATCCAAACATAATTAATACTGACATACAGCGTGACACTATTCATTCGATACATGCTGAAAAAGGCTGGTCTATGCAAATGTAAACGCCATGTTCGTTGTGTTCTATAAGGGTCTATATTTGATAGGGGGAAGAACTCAAAGGGAGGCAACTACATTATGGCCGAATAGGAAATCAGTTCACTCCCTAGTAAACAAATCCACCCTTGATCGGGTCAAGAGGCATCGAAGATTTTGATGCAAACAAACAACAGTTTTAGCATGTATTTAATCAGCTAAGTTGTACTGTATGTCGATTCGAGGAGTGTTGAATTACCTAGTGCGCGAGACGAATTAGTTACTGATAGCTACATTTAATGACGCTAACCTGAAAATTTACTGATCTGTAGAGGCGGTAATCATTCGCGATGCTGTGATAAATGGACTATAGATAAGCCATTGTATTAAGGAAATACAAATATTTATATATGCAAGCAATATGCGTCTTACCGATTTTTTTCAGGATGGGTCGATATAGCACGGAAATATTTCGAGCATGCCGTCTTGTCGTGGATACAGGTCTTCATTATTTCAAGTAAGTGTAAAAACTCACTGTTCTCTTTTTTTAAAAAAAAACCATTTAAGAGGAACACATTATCCTTTAATTTTTTTAATAATTGTTCAATCGGTCAGCGGTTGGTGTAAATTTCGCTCACTGGATTGCCACGTAAATACTTCAACCATTGTATTTGTTAAATAGAATTTACTCTATGTTGCAGCGGTATACATAAACAACCTAATGTCGGTCAGCATTTTGCCCCTTAGATCTTTACAATGACATAACATAATTGTCTAAGTAGTAACTCGGTCTTTCCAATATTGAAAAGCAACCTCACACACATAATATAAATGAGAAATAAATACCCCAAAGGAAAACAAATATTTGATCCTATTTTCTCCACCGTATATTCTAGTTTACCGTGACAAATAGTTTTGCAACAAAGAAGCTTATGTCTTTCAGAAACTTGTTTAAAATATTTTAATTATTACTTAAATATCATTTTTATTCTGTTCAATAAGACACCAACTGCGTTATGTACATATTTCTGTCATATCATAAGCATATAATATAACCTGTGAT
This sequence comes from Megalonaias nervosa, assembly GCA_016617855.1. Lineage (NCBI taxonomy): Eukaryota > Metazoa > Mollusca > Bivalvia > Unionida > Unionidae > Megalonaias > Megalonaias nervosa. The sequence goes on from JAECUM010034859.1 coordinate 2,666, forward strand.
GCAGCAGTCTACATAAATAATAGAGAAAACGTTGGTCAGGCTTTTGCCCCCTTTGATCTTTGCAATGTCATAATTCATTTTATCAATTTGTAGTTGGAGATTCAAAAATGCACATTATCAAAGGTAAAGGATTATAACAAAACCCATATGCTTTTACTGTTCTTCTCCTCTGAGGATACATATCGGACGATATTGAGCTTTAATGACAAGAACAAAATTATTGCTATTATTTTTCAATACTTATATATATACATATATATATATATATATATATATATATATATATATATATATATATATATACTTATATATATATATATATATATATATATATATATATATATATTTGACTTTTCAATAAATTTATAAACGGCATCGAAAATACGAATGTTTGCTTCCTACGGAAGCATTGTATCACAGTACATGAAAGTATTTAAAGCTAAATTACCATTTAAACAGTTGGATGCGTTGTTCTTAAAAAGCAGAAAAGTGTTGTGTACTTTCTACCGATTCACATCTACGAAGGGTGATCTGACTATTCTCTTTGTAAATACATTTTGTTCAAGTGAACTACAATTTGTTCTAAGTGAACTACAATTTGTTCTAAGTCAGGTATGAAGAATCTGAAATTTCCTCCTACCCCTACAATAAATGTGTTTTGGGATGTCGCGATCATTGAATGTGCTTTTGAAGCTGATAACGAGTCAGTTTAACGAATCTCAGTAGGTAATATATTCCATACTCTCATGGCAGAAGGTAGAAACGAGTTACGATAAAGACTTTCAAGCTTGTACTGATTAGAAATTGCTGGAATCAGGGATGTGAAATATGGATGGCTTGAACTAAAAGTCATTTAATACAAAAGTTCAAGTTCGCATTTTGTCGTCTAGATTCAGTATTTTACCTTCCTTTTGTGGGGTATAGCACTTCAGTAGACACTAATTGTGTTACGCCAGTCACGATTCAGACTGTTTAAGATTTTTTTATTTTTTTTTTTAGTTCTCTTTTCTATTGTAATTTGCAGTTGTCCCAGACCACATTACCTTGTTCCAAAATAGGTTGTATAAAAGAAGTAACTATAATTTCTAAAGATTTCGTGTCAAGTTGGAATCTGAGTAGACGCATTATATTAATGACAACGTCTCTTCCCTGATATAGTCTGATTGCTCTACGAGCAGTCATTACAATGGCATAAATTAACACAGTTGTTACAGTAGTATTCGGTATTTTAAGAAATCCAAAATTTCCTCACACACACACACACACACACACACACACACACACACACACACACACACACACACTATATGAGGGAAAATAGATTTGCTCTGAATTTCCTCGCTGTAAACTTTTACTTAGCTTTGAAGATTTAACTTACAATAAACAGGTTTACGTTTTTCAAACGCTTGTCAACGAACTATGTCTAAAATAATTTTCGAAGTAAGATTTACCGAATAATTATTTAAATATCAATTTTATTTTAATCTCTAAGTTACCAGCTGCGTTACATACTTTTTCTGTCAGGTTATACGCAACACAATTACTGCCAGTAATTAATAGGATATGGACTAAGTTGCTATCTCAAACCGTAGTATGTAAGTACTCAACAATACGGTGACATTAGCAAGAGCAGATAACCCACAACTCTAAGTATTATGATTCTGAGTTTCAAAAGAAAGCTTTATAAATCTCGATGGTTGATTGCAATTAATGAGTACTCAACTGTGTAGTGCAAATTTAATGAAAAATTGTATTATATATCCAGTTTTATTTAGGTTCATAAATCCATATCATATTTATTTCACACATATAAAATAACATCCTAGCATGTCACACATAACGACATGACGATACCTAAGGCAAAACATAATGGTCGCGATACCCATATGCGCAGGAAAGTAATTAACTTTACCATTTTGTGGTGTCATGGAATAAAATGTGTTTTTCGTCATGTTATAAACATAATAGTACATGCATGCTCACTTCTAAAGAAGTTTATTAAACACATTCAATAAGTGTCATCTGGATGCTTAAGTAGGTCACAACTTGCAGAAGTAGGTCACAACTTGTAGAAAATTGAAATAATTGGACTCATTTAATACATTTTATCTGAAATGAGCAAACGCTGAATATTCTATATATAATCTTTCTAATATAGACATAGACTTAAGGGAAATGTATTGAAAATGTTCCTTACAGCTGGACCAGAGAGAGGGCCTTGGACTACATGCTTAATTACACAGCGTTTTCAAAGAAAAATCTTGAAGTAGAAATAGATCGTTATATCACCTGGCCTGGTCAGGCATGTGCCTACAAAATCGGGGAAATGAAGATACTCGAACTTCGCGCTAGAGCTGAAAAAGAACTGAGTATGTTGATTCCTCTTCTACTCTCTCTCTCTCTCTCTCTCTCTCTCTCTCTCTCTCTCTCTCTCTCTCTCTCTCTCTCTCTCTCTCTCTCTCTCTCTCTCTCTCTCTCTCTCCATAGATCGCTCTATCGAACACACCAACAACCTCTCTATTTAGTAGCAGCGAATCAAAACAGTTTTTAGGTTTGGTTTAAGGAGAAACTAGAAGGCAATATGTCAAATTATTCACGTAATTACTGACAGCTCATGCAAGTTCTTGCATTAGTTAGATGCTACGTTTAAGAACGAAGGCAATGATAGAAAGATTTCAGATGGAAATATTTAAGGAAATAACACTGACGTCTATGAACGGAATCAGTGGTGCTTAGATTGTACATGGAATATTAAAGGTAATAATTCTGACGTTATGTCTATGAACGAGGGCATTGATGCGGAGCTTGTACATGTAATATTTAAAGAAATAGTTAAATTATTATGTTTTGTAAATGTGCCTTTCTTCCAACACGTTTTCACCACATCTCTGTTTCTTTCAATAAATGTAGCTAATACACAAACTGATCATAATGCGCTAGATCTAAATTTATTTCTTCATTAATATTTAGACTAAAACATTTTGCGACAAATGTTCTTAACTTGTAATCGGATATTGCAAGAACGCAATTATAGTATTATTGCAAATCATTTGCTTGACATGTAAATTTATCTCCAGAGAACCTTTTTGATATTCGGGATTTCCACACGATTCTTCTCACTAATGGAGCCATGCCACTGGCCGTTATGGAAACAGCAGTAAACGACTGGATTGAAGAAGTCAAGAAAGGTGCACATATCTTCTCGTCATGCGCTAAAACCACCAAGCTTTGTACAATTGAAAATAGTATTTATTTCCTTGAAATACAAATTGAACAAGTAAAAATAACTTACAGAATGATGAATGAAATCCTGAAGTCCTAAACAGTTGTATCAAGTCCAAAAGTATCGAGTAATATGAATGAATTCCAATGGTATTCTGAATGGTGGTCAGACTGATGTATCAACAGTACGGAAGAATCACTATGATATAATCCCAAAATTTCTTTATATGAATTCACATTAATCCCGTGACAGCTATAAATTACAGGAGTCTTTGAATGAATTCACATTAATCTCGTGACAGCTTTTATTCCCATTATTCTGAATATTTCGAGCACTGTAATCCCGACGAATGATTAAATTACATAAATGACTCAATCCTCTCAACATAACGGAGTAACTTCCAAAGCTGGTTGTACTACTAAGAATGATTAATTCCACGCAATAATTCTCTTACATAGAATGCTTGGACGTAGTTACTAAAGCATAAAGATGGTTCAATGACTCATTTACATCGCACATCGAACCTTTAAAAAGTGTCACTAGTTATTATCCCCGTAATGTTGACTGCTGGATAGGGGAACAATGTCACCTAACAACTAAACATTTCTGGCTAACAATCACTTTCAGAACAATAAATATAATGCACAAAAATAGAAAACACACACACACACACACACACACACACACACACACACACAGAGTGAACAATATATGGACAAGGTACAAATGATTTAGTAAGTTCGGGGATAAATACTTATTAGATTTTGTGACTCCTTCCAATTCGATACTGCATAAATTACGTCTCTCCAAAAGTTGTTTTTAATGAGCTTAGCAATTTCTTCTAATTTTCGCCTCCCTAAATTCTAAATATCTTTCATATTTGGAATATAGTTGTTTGACAAGGTTCTGACACGCTCCATCCTCGTTTTCAAGTAATCTTTTTAACCCATCTTATTTTAATATACCTATTGAATGAATAAATGTATAACATATTTAATGCTTCCTCATTCTCCGGGGATGCTAGTATATGACGTGTAATTTTCTCTTCTTTTCCACCACATACAACCTTAAATAGGGCACGATATAGTTTTGCTTCAATTTTTTTATGATGGATTTGGAAGGCCTGAAATGGATGTATGCATATGGCAGGGCAAGAGTTTCTACAACAATTACTCTATCTAATACTGAAAAACACCTTTGACTCCAGCTTGCCAGAATTATATTTGCCTTTGTAAGTTTCTTCCTATAATTAATTTCCACCATTTGTTGTAAGTCTAGCGAAAAATCTATGCCAAGAAGTGTAAGGTTGGAATAAGACCAGTTTAGCTCCATATCGGGACATATTCGTTCATTGGAAAATTTATTGTTTCCAATCCAAATAGCACTTGCTTTTATTATACTACATTTAAGTCCTGATAATATAAAAAGAATCTTGCAAGATGTTCATAGTTTATTTTAAGAGACTGTTGATGTCCATCGAGAAAAAGAAAAGCGTTACCGGCATACTGACCCAATTTATACTCACTGACATCAAAGATGAGTCCCCGTATATCTGCATTTTGCTTTAAATTTATAGCTAAAATATCCGCATCTAATTAACTAACAAATAAGGCGCAAGAGAATCCCCTTGAGAAATCCTCTTTTAAGTCGAAAAAATGATGATATATTTCCATTATTTATATCACAACTTTTAGAGTCACAAAAAGAGCACAAACAACTTACAAACAGAATCACCAAAGTTAAGTGATTGTAAAGCTTTTCCACAAAGTTCCAGTTACTGGAGTCGAAGACTGTTTTGGAAGTCTATTAACAATAATAATCCATATATGATCGATGATATTTTCTCCAAAGAATCTACCTTTCATAAATCCTTTTTGAGTATACACTGTTGGATCATGTCAATATAAATATTATCTTTCAACAGTTGAGCATTAAATTTCCAATATCCGTTTCCCCATGGACAATTTAAAAAAAAAAACACGCTCAAAACAATTGCTGATTGATCATTCCTATACCCTGGAAAGATAAGTGCATCAGCTGTATTTATATAGATATAATCAGGTACAAGAAAGTAATCTAATCTACTTTGTTTCAAAGGATTTTTGCCTCCAGATATCCATCTTTAAGTCTTGATTGGAATTTCTCAAGGGGTCAATTAATTCCAGTTTGTTTTCCAGGTCTTGTGTTGCTGCTCTAGATGGCACTGGAAATTTGGTTCCAGATGTGTACTTTTGAAAAATATGATCAAATGATTAAATAAATGCATACATGAATGCAATTTGAGTTATAAATGGGTGACTGAATTGATTAAGGAACGATATGACACAGTGAATGAGCAAATAATGGATTCATGGATTAATGACAGAGCTGATGAAGAAATGAATGAATTAATGAATTAACCAGGAAATAAATCAATTGGTAAATATATCCCGCCCCCAAAGGAGAAAACACCATTCCCAGGAAACAAGCAAAAATATTAATAATATTAATCAAAGTCATTGTGCAGCGAAATATAATTTTCACATACCTGTTTGGCTAATTTCACAAGCTTATAAAATTGTAAATTACACTTTCATTCTAATTTTCTCATCAATTTCCTCAGAAATGTCAAATTTTATCCTTCTCTCTGATTTGCTTCTTCCATACACGTAACAATTAATGTATCATGCAGTTTCAATTTCAGGGTGTTCGGTTAATTTATTGACAAGTTGAATGTTCATCCTGGTCTCAGCCTCCACCAGTTTAATTCCCGTATTTTGCTGAAAATCCTTCCGCTTCCTCATAATTGGAAGTTTACATTGTCACTTGGGTTACTCTAGCTAATCATAAATTAAGTCTGCTTTGCCTTTTTAGATATCATGTGACCTGCATTAGTTCACTTGATGCTTACTTCGTCAATAGTATAACTCAACCTTGAAACGTAAGAATGGATCTACACACTATTTACAATAATAACCTCTTCAAAGAGTGCAAACTTATAACCAATGGGGAAAATTAGTATGTAAAATATTAAAATATTAGCAACTAAATAACTGTTACTAACGATAATCATTAATGATAATACATATAATATAGGTATACGTGACAGATATATATATATATATATATATATATATATATATATATATATATATATATATATATATATATATATATATACACTATGTACGCTGTATCAATGATATACCACGAGATGTATAAATGTTACGTTAAAAGGAAATGAGGATTGCCGAGTTTCATTTTAATAAACAATTTATACAACGAGTAGTATATAATTGATATAGCGTATATAATATACATATATTTTATTTATATCACACACAAATACATACATTTGCCCTTTGAACGGAGTTAAGATTTACTACAGTAAGCTGTGTCTTGACCGAGTGAATAAACTCCTCACATCCCCGAGTGTGTCCGCTACAAAATGTAGATCTATGCCTTTTGTGGCTATTCACAATCACCTTTGCATATTGATAAGTTGATTGTTTTCTGTTTTTGAATTTCTATTTATCTTCAGCTTGATTAAATCAATATAATACACACTTATGATTTAAACATGAACGATAGTTTTAATGATGAAAGTAGAGCACTGCAAACACTTGGTTAGCTACGCCATTCACATGAACGCTAAGCCATTCACGTACCGGCGCATGGAAATTAATGTGGAATAGAAACTAAGCGAAATAACGAATCAACAAGAGGTAATTAAAATATTTTAATATATTTACAGTTGATCTAAGTCGTAATTCTGCTAAAGTAACAGTACCACCGACCATAAAACTCTCTCTCTCTCTCTCTCTCTCTCTCTCTCTCTCTCTCTCTCTCTCTCTCTCTCTCTCTCTCACACACACACACACACACACACACATCCTTTGGTGGGGTTGACGTAACTTTTACCATCATTCATAAGTCCAGAGACATCGTAGGATGACACAAAGGAAAATCCTCTACATTCGCCATTTCATAGATTTTAGCCAATATCCTGCTGCGAGAGAGAGAGAGAGAGAGAGAGAGAGAGAGAGAGAGAGAGAGAGAGAGAGAGAGAGAGAGAGAGAGAGAGAGAGAGAGATTTTCATATTTAATTAATAATAATCGATTTTTAGAACAATATAATAGGTTTAAGAAACAGAAACAACAACAACAACAACAACAACAAAACATAAAATACATCACAGTATGTGTACAACCTAACCGAGAAATTTACCGTATAATGTCGACATGGTTTGCAACTTTGTATCATTAATAAGCACTGTAGATAAACATCAAGGAAAGTGCACACATATCGTTACGACGAACCATATTCTTGTAGGTTACTTGGTGTAATTTCTATTTCAAGGTTTTAATCCAGTCCAAATTCTTTTACTCTCTCACTCCACATTTCTGCGTAGTTTGTCCGTTATGTATGAGAGGGGATGGGGGAACAGAAAGCAGAAAGGACTGCGATGAAATTGTGTACCATATTAAATTCATAAAGAAAGCGGGGACTATTAATACTTTTTGTCGTTATTTTCACACGTCACTAATGATTAATGTGCGGAAATTCATCATTGATCTAGAATCAACTGCACATTGTCGCGATGATGTTTGTATATGCGTATTATCGCGCCATGGACGGATCACAATTTAATATACCAATAATATTGGCATATCACATTGCTTTATACCAACACTTTAAATGCCATGTTATTTTTAATGTATGTGGTATAAATACACCCCTCACACACATTATATATATATATATATATATATATATATATATATATATATATATATATATATATATATATATATATATATATATATATATATATATATATATATATATATATATCTGTCACTTATACCTATATTTTGTGTATTATCGTCAACATGTATTTATATATTTGTATATGGTGCATTTTAGGCGCAAACGGACAACTAGACGAACTTGCCAGTGATTTCTACAACTGGAGATTAAAAATTGAGCCAGAATGGTCTACAACCCTGGGTATTTACAAATATAATGATAAACTAGAGTCCTACAACTACACGGTTTTCGAGAGTCGTAAGGTAAACTATATTAGTAGCTACGTGTTTTATTTATTTCTCAGGAATAAAGTCTCTGATATGCTTGTAGGTATGGACTGTTTTCATCTCTTTTAAATTAGAAGTTATTGCATAATGATACTAATAATATAAAATTCAATAATTGTAGCATAAGCACCTTTTGTATTTTGTACTTGTTTTCGTTCTAACGCTTCTTCGTTAGGGGCCATAGAAGGAATAAGATTAAGACTGACTGTGATAAGACTAATGTGAGGGTAATTACTTGAAGATCTTACGTTAACTGCGCAATAACGGTCTAATCAATTCATTATTAAGTCAGCGTTATGTCCTTATTCACAACATGAACGAATTCTAGCGTTAGCAATTATTGGAGGGTTTAAACGTCATTATGGTGAAATAACAATATTGCTTTCCTTCTGAATCAAAGAAAATAAATATCTTAATCAAAATCATTCAAAGAAATAACATTGCTGTAAATATATGTGACAGTTAAAAGTTAAAGGGACATGTTCAAAGTCTCAGACATTGATGACATGCCGTAAGTCGTTTCCACCGTCTTTCTAATTGAGTTACAAAGTTTCAGTCTTAATAAATACGGTGTAGCTGAAATATTTAGTGAGGTGCAATTCGTGATGGAATTATTGAGATGAGTTTGGAAAACAATGTAATTTCCTATATTTCCATCGGTAACTACCCTTACATTAGGACATACAGCAAGCTATGAATTTCTAGATTTATGTAATGTAAGATGTGTTAGCCATTAAATGTTAAATCGTATGACGTTTCATCCTTGAATGTAAATAATTAAGCGTAAGTTTTTCTTCTTTGGTGCATTCAGTTTACTTACTTGTCACAACGTCGGGATATCGAAATCGTCAGATTTAGCATAATAGAAGGACAAATGATGAGTAAGGATGTGTATTATTTGCCTTCAAACAAGTTTTCAGTGCACACAAAATACTGTAATAAATTTTCGAGATGTGCATTTGTTTATAGAGCCCCGTTTAAGGAATTCTTAGATTTGTGTGATTTTACTTGATTGATTATTGGAATTCGGTGCAATGGAAATATTCCTTAGCCCGAAATAATTAGCCAATTATTAGGAGCAAACGTCACGGAGAGAAAGTGTTAGTGAGTTTCCATGATGCCATGGTCAATGAGTAGCGAATTCAGATTCAAACCGCATGACTGTCCCTGTCATAATGTAGTCCTTAATAAAATCTAGTGGTGTACCTTGGTGTTGTGACTGCAGTGGCAGTATTTACGGTAGGAAACCGGTAAATTACACAATGGAATAAACAAGAAGGGACTAGGCAGATACCGTTTATATCGCCATGGTGGCAAATGTGATGCAGTTGTACTAGCGTGATGTGCCTTGAAACCATAGATTGACTGGCCTAAGGTGGCGTAGTTAAAACAGTTCCTTATATTAGGGGATAGATGTAGAGGTTCTATGGCGTGAACTGCTGACAGGTCGGAAAGTTGATGAAGAGAAACGATGCAGATGTGCGGTTGATAGATATTTGGCAAGTTGTGAATAATGTGGTCTTGCATTGATTAGAGTAAAATTTATGTATAGAATGGACACGTCGGGCTTTCTAACTTACAACTGAAGTTGTATAGAAGTCTTTGGAAATTTGGGGTAAACTTATGACTTCTAGCGGGAATCGCGCCAGGGTTTGACACCGCTCGGTCAAGCAAATACCCCTGGCTTGTAACAATACCTTGCCTGTCCATTTGCTTTCCCACCCCACTCCCCACAAATCAACGATTGCAAAGTGCGAAATGAAACTACGAAGATGAAGACATTGGTTTTATAAATGAGTTGAATTCCTGCCCTAGTAAACCGCACATTATTGTACGTTGTATTCTTCACTTTATCGTTTATTATGTTTTTGTTTTCTAAACCGCATCAATTAGGCATAAAAATATGGACATTTCGTTCAATTAATGTTGGCAGTTGTCCTTTCAATACCAACAAAAACAGTGTACATTTTCACGTCAATTACAGAACTTATCTCAAGGGATTTTGGTTTAATTTATGTCTGAATACCAACATCATATTACATTTTCACGTCAATTACAGAACATGTCTCAAAGGTTTTTGGAACAGTTGCTGTTAATCAAGAGAGCCGATCTAGACAAGACACATATGGTCAGCTATGACATTCTGAAGGACGTTCTTACAACATATATAGATAGATATCGATGGTGGAAGTAAGTTTTTTCATGCCTGCTTTCTTAAATTTTGTCAAAGAAAGTAAACCCATTTAAAATGACGAACAGGCACAAAAGTATAATAAAATTATGAGTGTTTCATAATGAAGATATATTATAGTCGTAAGGTAGTGTGTGAGAATATTGTATATTTTTATAACAACACTGATATTTAATTTGCGAAAGGGCAGCAATAAAGTAAGCATTGCTAATCCAAAGCACAAGTTTCGTTAGATTCAAAATGCAGATTTAAAAAATTAAAATGAACATAGGATCCTTTTATCGTTACTATACTACGTGTGTCGTAAATGCAAGCACACTAAGATTTAACAAGTCATATCTACACATTTCCATATTTTTGTTAAGGTACCAGCCATTGAGTCCATTCATATTCCTTGAGGGATTTGTAACCGATCCACAATCATTTGTAGATGTGACACCTTTTGACACCTATGGTGACTTTCTGAATTTCATTATTCGGATTGAGAAAATGCCGCAGCAGGTACGATTCTGCTAGGTTAACCTCAGATTGCTAGAATTAAGCAAATTTTCTATCAATGCGCATTCGGATGTATCGTTTGCGTCGAAGCTACGACACACTTCCAGAATTGATTTAATACGGAAACCACTAAGACAAATACAGTTATATTAATTTCGATTTTCAGTTTAATAACGTTTAAATATGGTATTATTTTTTATATAACAGTTTCACTTTTGAAATGTTTCACAAAGCGTCACGACAGAATTTTTGATTACTTTCTTTTCACCGTGAGGAAGTTATATCTTTAGACACAATGCTCCAAATTTGAGATCTTTATATTTTGTAATATATATCTTTATTTTACAAAGAGCACACATTTCAGTATTTATTTTCAGTATGTCTTTTGTGTTTTTTAATATATATCATTATTTTTCAAAGATTACACTTTTCGATATTTATTTTCCGTATGGTTTTTATGTTTTGTAATATATAGCTTTGTTTTTCAAAGATCACACTTTTCAATATTTATTTCAATATGTTTTTATGTTTTGTAATATATATCTATTTTTATCAAAGATCACACATTTCAAAATATATTTTCAGTATATTTTTCATTTTGTAATATTTATCTTTATTTTGCAAAGATTACACTTTTCAATATTTATTTTCAGTATGATGAAATGATTGAAGATGCAAGACTGGCTATTAAATATAACCACACTCTCAATAATGTCTCTGTGGTATGTATTAGATATAGTCCTTTTATAATTGCATATTTCTCACACGAGCGTGGTCCATTGTGTGCATTGTAATTATATATTGCTCACACTAGTGTGGTTCATTATAAAGGCATATTTCTCAGCGAGTGTGTTCTATTATATGGATAATACATACATATTTCTCAGACGAGTGTGTTCTTTTTTATGGATAATACATACACATTTCTCAAACGAGTGTGTTCTATTTTATGGATAATACATACATATTTCTCAAACGAGTGTGTTCTATTTTATGGATAATACATACATATTTCTCAAACGAGTGTGTTCT